>MIQA02004116.1:0-19121 GCA_001887855.2 Sclerospora graminicola | reverse complement strand
AGAAAAAGGCAGATCAGGTGGACGAGCAAGTGTGTATACACGATGGTGGCGATCAGTACATTGAAGTATCGAGAAGCAGATGGCCGTTTTACCGGAAGTATCGCTCAATATGCCAGAAGTCACCATGGAAGATCTACAGGTCGGTGATCCCGAAGTGAACACTCCCGAGCATATCGATCAGCTAAAGAAGATCATCTGGAAAAGGCGCCACTTACTGATGGGGAAAGGTAACGCCCTACCCCCAGCCGCATTCGGAGCTGTTTGTGATATAGACGTGGGAAATGCGAGGCCGATCGCTCAGCGTTGTCGTAAAGTTGCACCTCAATACCGGGAAAAGTTATCCGATTTGATCAAAGGTTTGCTGAGTACAAAGATCATCCGACCATCAACATCGCAGTGGGCATCACCGATCGTGATTGTGATTAAGAAGAATGGGGTTGATATTCGATTGTGTATCGACTATAGAATGGTGAATCGCCTCACGAAGTTGATGGTCTATCCGATGCCCCTGATCAACGATTTATTAGAAGATCTGGATAAAGTTTTATGGTTTTGTTCGCTGGATATGGCTAGTGGTTTCTGGGTGGTTTCGATGACTGATCGCGCTCGAGAGATCTCGGCTTTCGTTACACCTTTCGGACTTTTTGAATGGAATCGGATGCCGTTTGGATTAAAGAATGCCCCACAGATCTATCAGAGGCTGATCGACAATGCTCTCTATGGGTATTTCCAGATCAGTGCTGATCGGGAAGCCACTGATCTACATGATGTGTTTACGGAAGGTGAACGAGACCAAGATCAGGGCCGATCAGTGTTGGGAAGGCGATGATATATAGATGACATCTTGATCACAGCAACATCCTGGGATATGCTATGCGATAAGGTCGAACGACTCCTAGACACCTGCGAGCGCTGGAATTTGTCGATCAGTGTGGTCAAGAGTTTCTGGGGTCAACCCAAGGTCGCTTACCTCGGCCATAACGTATCGATCCAAGGTTTGGAAGCAAATCCGAAAGATCTAGCCGCTCTCAGCAACTTACCTTTTCCCCGATCGTTGAAGGCCATGCAATTCTTCCTCGGATCTCTGAAATGGATCTTAAGACCAGATAACTGATCGATCGAACTGATCCAGGGTCAGAGGACCATATGAAGCGAGCTATGGTAGCTTTCAGTATGTTGAAGGCGAAGATGATCTCGACGCCGATATTGAAACACTTCGATCCGGAGAAGATGAAGATTCCCGTGGTGATTTTATATGCCAGTAAATGGGCAATATCGGCCGCACTGGTCCAAGATCACGATGGAGTTTATTGCCCGGTGACGTTCACAAGCCGAACATTAAAACCGAATGAAGTTAACTATGGTATTGTGGATAAGGAAGTGCTAGCATTATTACGTGTATTGGATGTTTGCTACTCTATGCTGGTAACTAGATCAATTAAGGTATTATCCAGGCGATCTAGTTTGGCGTGGTTACTGTCAGCGAGTGGTTTAGATGGGAGACTGGGGCGATGGGCAGCGGTGTTATCTCAGTGGACTTTGGAAATCATCAAGTGCACCAAGGGCGAAGAAGAAATTCTCGGAACACTAGCAGCCAGCATCACGCCCCGATCAGAAGTCGATGAAGCCCTGATCGAGGTCGCTCCTCGGAAGCAACCACGAGAATCGATCACTATACCCCCACCAATCGTCGGCTCGGAGGAAAATCTGATCGTTGTAAGTTTCGACGGATCAGCGAGTGTGAAGAAAGGCGTGGGGGCGTATAGCGCGCTGTTATGGAAACTGCCTGAATGGACTGTTATATCGGCCGGTTCAGATTATACTCCAGGTATCACGGTCAATGAGGCCGAATATCGTGGTCTGCTGCTAGGTTTGGATCTCTTGCAAGAGCAAAAGATCGGAAGAGTAATCATATGCGGAGACTCAAACCTGGTAATTCGGCAGATCACTGGAGAGATCGACTGTAAAGTACCGCGTTTGAAGCTACTGAACGATCGCGTTATGAAAGTTTTACGTGGATGGCCAAGGCATGATCTTTTACATGTGAAACGTGATTGGAATCGGAGCGCAGATCACCTAGCCACTATGGCCATGCGTGATCAGACCGGATCAATAGTTACTGATCAAGCATTGCTGGAAGAACTGGTGGAGATCAATAGGCTGCCTGAGCTGATTCGTGTGGAAGATGAAAAGGAAGCAGCCCAGATCTCGATTATGACGAGATCACGAACCAGATCACCACCTAACAGATCACTCTCTCGAGAAAGCCTAACAGAAGAAATAGTACAGGAGATGCGGATCGAAAGAATTCTCAAGGCACAAGACGAGGAAAAATGGATCGTTGATTTGAAGGCGTTTCTAAAGGGTGATCTGGAGAAGCTGAGCCAGGGTGATGCAAAAGATTGTGCCAAGATCGCGTCCAACTACGAGATCGACGAAAATGATCTATTGTTTTACTATGTGCAAGCTGATCAGGCCGATGCAGACTTGGACCGATCGGCAAGGCTCGTGATCCCGGAGACTTTACAAGCTGATATCTTACACCATTATCACGTCAGTTTAGAGGGTGGCCACCAGGGCGTAGGTCGAACGTATCACAGGATTCGCAAACATTTTCATTGGAGAGGCTTATATCGAAGTATACAAAAGTTTGTCGGGACATGTACGGATTGCGAAACTGGAAAAGGTATGCCAAACATCCGGGGTAGATCACCTGGAAATATCCAGGCGACCTACCCTTTCCAAGTGATAGCGATGGATCACATACCGTCCCTGCCAAAATCGTTCAAGGGCAACACAGAGTTGCTGATCTGGACTGATCTGTTCACGGGATTGGTGATCGCGAAGGCGGGATCTACCCGAACAGCCCAACAAGTCGCTTGCAGTTACGAAGAATGTGTTTTTCGACGGTTTGGAGCCAGTGAAGTGATCAGGCATGATCGTGAACCAGGTTTCATGGCCGAAGTGTTCCGATCATTCAATCAGATGCTTGGCCAGAAACAGAGTGCGACCATGGCGTACCGTCCGCAGGCGAATGGTAAGGCCGAACGTATGGTACAGACGTTAACCAGAGCTATCAAGATGTATGTCGCGGACTCCGCTCAACAAGATTGGGATGAATATGCGGAGAGACTGGTGTTTGCATTGAATTCCTCGTTTGATCGGATCAGGGGACATACTCCATTCTATCTGGCATATGGTTGGGACCCCCGATCTACCATCGAGTCGGTGATCCCTGTTGGTTGCACACGAGGTCGAGGTCGCGAAGCTCGTCGATGGCGTATGGGACTCCAACGTCACTACCAACATGCGCGGGAACAAGTCAACGAACGATTGCGAAGGGCTATCCAAGAAAGATCTGATCGGAACAATGATCAAGCTGATTCGCATAATATCGAGCCAGGATCAAGAGTTTGGCTTTACTTGGATCGCGTGAAAGAAGGATATGCCAAGAAGTTAGCACATCTGTGGCATGGACCGTTCCGTATAGCCGAACTAATCGGTGATCATGCCGCTCGGCTGATTACCGCGGGTACTGATTATGAAATTTTCCCGATTGTTCACTTGTCGAAGTTGAAACTGGTCCGAGAATACCCTGATCGGCCTAAAACTAGGCTGTCATGCGATGATCAGCCAAGGTTTGATTTTGACGAAGCTCTCTTACCCGAAGATAGTTGGGAAAGAGCGTTGGACCCGAACGAATTCGAGGTGGAGAAGGTTTTGGATACCCGATCAGGCAAGAAGACCCGATTTGGCCGAACCCACCGTGAATACTTGGTTCGTTGGAAGGGTTATGACGATCCCGAGTGGATAGATGAGCGTGATCTGAACTGTGGAGCTTTATTGAGAGAATTTGAACGTGATCGGGTGAGAAGGAATCGATTTGAAGTGATGCAAACCCACGAAGAGGGTAACCAGGAATCTCAATAGCCTGGGTTGACACATTGTGACTGATCAGCAAATATGATGATCGGGCAAGTGGAGATCAGGGCGGTTGGACTGGTTTGGAAGAAACGGATGCATATACATATATATATATTACTCAAGAATTATACCTGTACGCATGAGAGCGATCGACATACAAGATGGAAGCGATAATGAGACATGAACAAGATATACGAAGATGGAACGCGAAGATCATCAAGAAATGTCGTGATATATTAAGTGATTATGGAAAACGAAATAGAAGTTGGTTATCACGACGATCACAGGTCATATTTAGTGCGCAGGCGAGAAACCGTGTACCCTGGATGATCCATGGGACTTGATCGAAACTGGTTTCGCCAAGGTTCCTGCTGATCGGTCCAGATCAGGCAATCACGCAACGTGGCGACCGGAGTTATATGCCCATAACCGGGATACCAATCCCCGCCGTCAGCCTTGAGTCCTCGCGATCCCGCTCGACGAACAGGTAAATGCAGCACGCCAGGGAACAGGAAAACGTCCAGATCACACTCGCCGTGCTGAATTCCGTCGACGATATAATCGCAGATCGCGGCCCAAGCAGCCCCGGCTTTGGTGCGTCGACGCTTGCGAGCATGATGGTAATGCTCGATCCACGCGTCCTTGCGCATCGCCGCCGTGATCGGGAAATGGTGGGTCGCCTCCCATATCGCTTGGATATGTTCCTGGTAATACAGGGCCAAACGTCCCTGCAGATCAACAAACCAGGGGTGATTGGGAAACGCCAGCCCGGGCATAGGTGTCATGAGGACATCCCAAGGTGCTGAATCGATCCGAAGCTCAATAGCGCCTCTGGTCAGCACCCTCGGTTGCCACTGCTTATCCTTGGGCGCCGGCGATCTTGTCGGAAAGATCCAGCCTGGCGGGCGGGACCACAAGCGAGGGACGAGTTTGTGCCTCACGGCAAGAACCTGAGGCGTCAGATCCCATACCTGATCAGCACTCCAAGGTTTCCGAGTGGCCATGTGAGCAGAAGTCGGCTTGCCCTGCATAACGACGTACAAATCCATTAACCTTTGGTTCGGATTATAGCTGTAATCGTCCTGCTCGATCGATGATCGGCTCGCCGGGATGAAAACGCCCGTGAAATTGAGCGTTGGGGTGATCACTTCCCTATTGGCTGGTGGAGAAACGTTGGGATCAGCCGCAGCCGGTGTTTCCTCCTCGAGATCATTGTCGTCCTCGTCCTCGGACTCAAGCAGAGCGCTGGCCTGGGTCAGCGAACTCACGCCAGACAGGGTTGGCACTGGAACACGGCGATCAGTACTGCGCGATCGGGACAGAGCAGACAACGTCCTCTCGTCCAGATCAGTCGACTCATCGTCCGAGTCAACCATGAGACGAGAGCGTTTGGTGGGAGTCATCTTCTTCTTCGACGAGCTGGTCCGTTTGCGTTTCGCGGAACTTAACACCGAAGGGGCTGATCTCGAAGTCGCTGGCGAACGGGATTGAGTAGACGCAGAAGCCGCTGCAGTGCTGATCACGGGCTGATCAGCACTATGGGCCGGCAAGGAAGCGACGGAAGACGCTGGTGATGGCGGGGCAGACTCGGAAGACTGTGGTGGTGTTCCAGACGGAGTGAAGGAGCTGATCAGCTCAGGAAGCCGTTGTAAAGCCGTCCGAACTGACTCCGAACCGGTGTTCGGTTTGGTCCACCTCTCCATAGTCTGCACCGCAAGGTTCCTCAAGTCGGCGTTATGCTGGAGCCAGGCGCGATCATCGAGCTCTAGGGTTTCAAGTTTAACCCGAGCAAGATTAAGCTCGCGCCGGCAATCTTCAGCTGCCTTCCGACTCTCGCACAACCTTTTCTGTATGTCGGCGCGGCCGATGCGAGAATCGGAAAGTTGTTTGACCAGGAGCTGGACCTGCTCATCCGAGTAGCGAACCTCGACTTCCCTACGCTCTACGTCCTCGGCAGTGCAGATTTTGTCGCGAAGCAGCTGATCACGCTCGAGACGGTGATCGTCGAGCCGTTGTAGATGATCCACCATCTCGACCATCGAGTCTTTCATTGCCTCAATACGTTCGTCTGGAAATAAACATGGAGAGTCATATACGGATTACAGAAGAAGTGAATGGGATAAACGTACCTTGATGGCGAATGGTAATAGTCAGCGAACCGATCAGCGACTGTAAGGAGGCGACGGTGTCCGAAGGCCTGGAGAGGCGCAGAGCAGCGAGGTCAGCGGATAGCTGATCACGCTCCATCGTCAAACTCTGAACACGATCAGTCATGTCTTGTAAGTCTTGGTCGAGTCGGTCGTGATCTAGCCGAAGAGTCGACAGCTGGCTAGCCAGATCAGCAGAATCATGTGCCAAGGAATCGGCAACGATCCGACGGTCGGATAACTCAGCATTAAGTGCCCGATTGGTATCATAAAGAGAAACCAACTCGGGAATTGCACTTCGAAGTTCCGACCGTAGTCGGCAAGCTTCCACGGACCCCAACGTGAGTGGACCCGATCCATCTATTAGACGAGCGAGCTGTTCCAGGTAACGGAGGGGGCGATCTGAAGAAGGTCGAGCGGGAGGATTCCAAGGCGGGCGATACGGAGTCATGGTTGTCGTGGGACGGATGAGGCTGGTCGTGATCGGCGCTGAAGTCGCGATCGGGGCGATCGCGGGATCAGTCGAACTGGAAACGGAAGGCGAGGCAGTGATCGGGCGGGCAGCCGAAGATGACGAAGAAGGAAGAGGAGATCGGCTCGAGTCAGCCATGGTGATCGTCAAAGAGGAAATTTGGAAGTGAATGAGTCGAACTGCAGTCGTTGCGCGGCTACAGTTAGTCTCAGGGGCGGCTGTGGTAAAGCGATCAGAAAATGTTGAGAACGAAGTGGACCACACATGGCCGTTGATTGGTGGCGATGGAACACCCATCAACATATGACGGTTGATGGGTGGGAAAGGCCGATCACAGTTACGATGAAAAGGTGGCGGACAACGGGTATTCACGATGTGAAGAAATCAGCCAAGCACTGTCATTACGCCCAGTCCCAGACACTGATGGAACGATGGAGATCACGATCAAGATCGTTATCTCAATTACTAAGTGGAGTTCCCGTGGATGTAAAACGAGGTGAGCAACTGTTGACATGACGTGTCAGGGACAGCCGTCTAGCCGATCTATGAACGATACAGTGGTTGAAGTTGATCATGACATGAAGTTACGGCCTGATCGGCCGATTATGCCCGAGAACTGAAGGTTAAATGTGGAATGAAGTCGGACATGTGGAGTGACAGGTTGTGTGAATGATGATCACTGATGGATTCGTCCAGGAAAGATGCGGAAAGTCCCGATCAGGCCCGATCAGGCCCGATCGGATGAAGTCAGTGTGATATGGTTGCCCTGACGAGGTATGGAGGTCGGAAGTATGGCTTAGCAGATGAATTGGGTCGTGGTGATGGTGACCCAGAGCGTTGCCGAGGTGATTAAGGGCTGATCGCCCTGATCACCACCTGATCACTCGGCTGATCACTATACCGATCGTGATCAGGGCTGATCAGCCTCTGATCAGCATCCAGATGCGAAGGCAAGTAAAGTTCTCGGTTAAGTCGGGCTGGATACGAAGTGGGCAGGTGTTAGAAGAGCAGATCTCGAGTGGTTTCAAGGTCGTTTATCGAAGATCGGGATGGGTTGAAGATCTTTCTAGGAGTCGGGTCGTGATCAGGGCAGAAGTGGTACAGATCAGCTTGAAGGTGCAGCCAGGATGGGCAAGGTGGTGCTACGCAACCGTGCGACGAAGTAAATAGGTTCGAAGTATAAGTCAGGCATGAGTTGGTGTACGGTACACAGGTATAGGACATTGCATATATAATAACAGGTTTTGATTTTCCCCCTAAAGCAAAGAGTCGCTCCGCCACGTGTTGCGGTCATTGGGAGCACAGGGTTGATTAGTCCCCTCTTGCTCAACTAATTCCCGGTTAAGACGCGCTTAGACGCATTTTGGCTTACCGGAAGACCCCCGACGGGTTTAGGTGATCGAACCTCACCCTCAACGCACACGTGTTTGGAACACGTCAATAATATTGGAAAAGGTTTTGTGGAGATAACGTTTGTGGATTACTGTGGAAGATCGTGGTTTGATCGCGTTTTCTTGGTTTCGTTATATCTCTCTCTCATTGGCTGGCCTGATCAGACGAACTTTCCTGATCAGTGCCTAGATACTGATTAAGTATCGACCCCAACCCGTTCTCCGGTGAAGATTTCCACCCGAGGACACCCCCCGTCTCGAGAAGGTCATCCCCTCCGACCTGATCAAGATCATCGTTTTCGTCACCGAGTCCACCTAAGTGAGTGTAACCACCCCCGATCAACGGGTACACAAGGTGAGATGAAGATAAACATAGATCCTGACGAGCATGAAGACCGGCCAGATGACCGGGAGGATAAGATCAGTCATCATAATGGTGATTCATCTGATTCTGATGCTGATCAGGATCAACGGAGTACCCCCTCCGATAGTTGGTCTTCCGGGCCAGTGGGTATCCGGATTCCACCCAAGACTTCGGTCATGGATTTGGAAATTTGCTCCACCACATTATACCCCCTCCGATTGTCGGCTCGGATGAAGTCTTGATTGTCATAAGTTTTGACGGATCAGCGAGCGTAAAGAAAGATGTTTGGATTATACCCCAGGTATTACAGTCAGCGAAGCCAAATACCGTGGTTTGTTGCTAGATTTGGATCTCCTTCAAGAACAAAAGATTGGAAGGGTAATCATATGAGGAGATTCAAATTTGGTGATCCGGCAGATCACCGGGGAAATCGACTGCAAAGCTCCGCGCCTGAAGTTGTTGAATGATCGCGTTATGAAAACCTTACGAGGATGACCGAATCATGACCTCTTACACGTGAAACGCGATTGGAACAGGAGTGCAGACTACCTGGCCACAATGGCCATGCGTGATCAGACTGGATCAATGATCACTGATAATGCAGTGCTGGAGGAATTGGTCAAAATTAATAGGTTACTCGAGTTGATTCACTCGGAAGATAAAGGAAAATTGACACAAAAAATATCGATCATGACGAGGTCCCGAACCAGATCGACACCTAGCAGGCCTGTTCCTCGAGAAAGGTTGACGGAAGAAATAGTGCAGAAGCTGCCGTTTGAAATTATCCTCAAGGCGCAAGATGAAGAAAAGTGGATTGTTGATTTGAAGGCCTTTTTAAATGGTGACCTGGAGAAACTGAGCCAAAGTGAAGCGAAGAAATTGTGTAAAAATCGCTTCCAATTACGAAATGGATGAAAACGATTTTCTTTTCTATTATTCTCAAGCTGATCAAGCTGACACAGATCTCGACCGATCAGCGAAATTGGTGATCTTGCAAGCCGATATTTTACAGCATTATCATGTCAGTTTTGAGGGTGGCCATCAGGGTGTTGGCCGGACATACCACAGAGTTCATAAGCATTTTCACTGGAGAGGCTTATATCGAAGTATTCAAAAGTTTGACGGAACGTGTACAGATTGCGATTTTGCGATTACTTCTGCTCCACCGACGCGCGCTGCACGTTCGTCTGCCAGTTTTTCTTGATCATCATCTTCTTCTTTTGCAAGCGCTTGCACAACCTTGCGATTTCGGTCTTCCATTAGCGTCTCGATACTGCTCACATGTCTGGTGGTTGTGACAACCCTGTCCTTTAACAAGAAAACCTTGTAACCCTTCGTCCTGTCGTTTTTCTCCAATATCAAAGCTTGTTCCGCATGTTTTGCCAAAGATTTCTTCTTGGGGTCGCGCCAAACCATGCACGGTGAGCCAAAAAGCACCACATCAGATAAAGTGATCGGTCTTTTCGTAAGCATTTGGATAGGTGACATACTTCCGGGGTTCGACCTCGTCGGGCTGCGGTTGAGTACATACGTGGCATACTCACCGCTTCCGACCAAAACGTAAGAAGCACCCCGAGCCAAAAATCATACATCGAACCATATTAAAAATGGTTCGATTCATCCGCTCGGTTTACCATTGGAGGCTGGACTGGCAGCCTCGGTACTTTGACGCCGAACGCCCGTGTTTTTGTAAAATAGATCGACGTTTCGAAACTCACCGCCTCCATCTGTCCTGAGCACATGAATCCGACACTTAAATTCGTTCTCAAACCAGGCCAAAAGTATTCAACAATCTTTGCTGCTCTATCTTTCGTACGAGCAGCAAAAACTGACATATTTCGTAAAATGATCCACAAACATGACTAAATATATGTTTCCACGTCTGTCGCGCGGGGTAATGGGGCCCTTAAGGTCACCATACTACTCCATCAACAGGATATATCGGAGCATTTCTACCCGTGTCCTCTTTGGCCGATACACCTTCCTCCAATACACTCCAAAAAGTTTCCTCCACTGATCTTTATATTTTGTTCATATTAAGAAGGATAACGGTGATATCAAGAGTCACCAAGTGATCCAGGCACGCGAACCATTAGGCCCTTGTCCAAGTGCCGGAATGACGTTCTGTACTGAAAAATAGTGACACATGATTGGACAAAACAAATTGATGTTTGACACATTACTGTTCCGAGATCGTGTAATTCCGGAACACCTCCATGAGGTGTTCTGAAAAGAGCACATTTGTACCGAAATCATAGATGAAGTAATATACATAATAGAGATAGTAGTATAATAGTAGGTTGTGCGTATGTTGGTTGTGGACCTTCTGTGCCAATTTCGAAATGCGTTCCAATTGTTTAAGTCTGTCAGCCTCCACCTGTTGTATCATATCGGCCATGCTGCGAAACAACCAGCTCGTTCAAATCGTTTTGAGTCACTTGGATACATTTAGATTTTATCTACTCTTGTATTGGCGTTGTACAACGACGCATCGGATGGCCTAGCTCCCCACACCTCAGGCATTGAGTTCGATCCCGCGATTGGGGATGCTTAAGAACTATCATCATGTTGAACTAATATATCAGAAGGATCTCTTCTAACGCTGGAGGGAAGGAACCCACTTCCACTACAAGTTCCCAATAAGTAGAGGTGTCCGAAAAGGGACCGCCTTTGTTTAAGTCATCCAGTTGGAAATCCGTCTTCAACAATACTCGTTATATTCCTTAAAACTCAGTTAAGTCCATTGATCGTGTTACGTTTTTAAATATACACGAGTAAAAACCCGTTCCCGAAAGACTTCTCCGTTAACATCCACCTGCTTCTCCCATGGCGAACTGTACCGTAAAGTTCTGGATGTATGCAAGTTACATAGCTGATGACCGTATGTGTGGAAAGGTACCTTCAGGCCTTCAAATTTTATTGCTCTTGTTCTGGTGAGAAAATGAAAATAAAAAATTGTGACTGGTCGCGTTGTAGCTTATCGTTTTGGCTTGTGCGATCATTGCCCATAGTTCCTTAGTGCCAGCTCCCCGTGTCGTTGCAGCGGTTGCTATGCTTTCTGGTATATTCTTAGTGCTAATAAAAGCCTCTTTGATGGGACTTTCGCCCCTTAGATCCAAAACGAGACATCCTTCTACATGTGCCCGAATAGTCTGCACTTAGTCATAATAAATTGAAGTAATTGTTCTCCAGAATCGTGCCTTCAGCCAATCCAGTCACTATCTTCAATTCGTCATCGGTCCCAATCCTGCTTTGAGACGGCATATTTTCCATATTCCGGTTCACAAAGCCCACGCAGGTGCGGAATTTCGTTCGCTTTGAATACGTCTGTCCGAAAGAGGAACGGTTTTGGTACATGTCGTTTCCATGGGTTGGTGAGGGCTTTTTAGTACAACGAATTTTGGAGGCCCATCCATCCAATAGCCGAGGGTTCCGCCCGCTGGTTTTACTTTTTCGTGTCCCATTATCCTTCGTAATAATGCTTCGAATTGTTGTGCAGAACGTGGCACTAGTAACGACGCTGATATTACCTTTTGTTTCCAAATCGTCCAGTCGTTATTTTTGCCTATTACCATCAACTCGAAAAGGTCGATTAATCTCTCAGATTCGCCTGTCTTCAATTTAGGCAATCGTTTACTGATGTCAGACAGCTTGGAGCTAGGGCCTTTAACAAGCACATAAATTGACGTAAATAGTTTTTGCATTAGGTCCAGCCACGCTTGGACCCGGCTTGGGCTAGGGCAGATTGCAAGGCGTGTGCCAGTTCCTTGTCAGTACTTGCTATCTTTTGGGACTGACCCTCTTCTTGTTGAGTGGATCCATCCGTGATGATAGGTGGGATATGGCTTGAATCCCCCTGATTCATGTTCGTGGTGTCCTGCGGGACCACTACGTTATTGATGTTGGTCTGACTATCCTCCCCGGTATTACCGGTTTTGGGTCAGAAACTGACTCCGAACTTATGACGACGTGACCTGAGTCCGGCGTCTCCAGCGTCTCCGGTACGACGTCCTCTCTATGTGCGGTCGAGGAGAGAGCGCTAATTATGGGTATTCAACGGTCATAGGAGGTAGTTTTGGTCGGTCTTAGTCGTCCATGTTCGGTGTGGTGCGTGTAATCCGCTTGCTTGGTAGTTCTGATCCTCACCAACCGACGCTTGGTTGGGGGAGCTCTCTGGCAAAATCAGAACTGCCATCACGATTTATACATTAGCGCCAAATAGTCAGGCCTCTGCAAACTAGGATTTGCGCTACGAAAAGAGCCAAATATCCTAATTAGAGAATTTGAAAAGTCTCAATTGAATACAGCATTTTACACAATTCATAATCATGGACCCTAGAAATCTCAGGACTTACTTGCTCTAGTCAGGATACCTACCCAGGCGGTAAAGTAGTACACCAAAAGAAATGTCACGCACAATGGACATTACTATGACTTGATGCGTATTCGCAAACTCTGAATGATGATGGAATTGGTAAAAATGCTACCCCTTTACACAGAATTGCTAATAGTTTCAAAATGTGTCAATCGATAACAGAAACCACTACAATAATTGTTCAGAAACTATTAGTAAATGTAGTAATTGTCAGTTACGCATTAACTACTATGTACATATACAACCTAGTTGACAATATAGGCTCAGTATCAGTACGGCCGTCCGTCAGAACTGGGAAGGGTAAACTATCTTGGGCGCTGGTTTGATCTGAAATATGCACTGGATACTTACTTGAAGTTGGATCCCGTCTTCTCTTGTAGCTACTTGACCTCGTTTGTAAGAGGCTACTGCTTCTAATTGCGCATGGCATTGGCTCCATATGTGATCGATATGCTCCCTACGCGGTTGTGTATCATCGTGGAAAATTGCTAGATTTCTTATTTGCCACATCCATATTGTAGCAATCCCGCAGAGTCCCCACCAGATCCGTTCGAATTTATCCATGAAATCGAATCCGTTCAGCCCGTACCGTTTCATCATCGCCTCTACTACTTTTCGTCCAGGGGGCGGTGCCTTTCGCCGTACAATATCATCTTGATAAGCGTCTGAGACATAATTCGAGACCCAGGTTCCGGACCAATGTCGTAGTAGTTTCCTCCTGAATTCTCTTGCTCGTATACACTTCCAGAAAATTTGATGCGCGTCGTGCCCATGGGTGCTACACTTTTCATCCAGTGGGCATGACTCAGAAGACATGGCGCGATTATAAAACGTATTAAGCTGACCTGTGCCGATGCGGAATAACACCCATACCTGGCATTCAGTAAGCATGTGGCCATGCTTCCATAGCTCTATGGCTTTTGATCTTGATCTATCCCCCACCATCTATCATGCGTCCGGCGTCTCAATATTTCCGACATGTCTGGTAGTTGTAACCACCCGATCATGCTTTAAGAGCACTTCGTGTTCCTTGGTTTGGCGGTCGCTCCACCTGTACAAACAATCTGTTGATGATACATTTTCCGAAACTGTTTCCGTATAGACCCCGTCATCGATCCTATCCGTGCCGAGGCAGTTATTGCCCATCCGATGCCTGTAACACCAGGTGTGGTGCAAAAACAATGTGTTTCCGAAATGTCTCCTTCCAACCATGCAGTTCTCTTCTATCACTCCCCAATAAACTCCTGAAGCATGCTGTAGTTCGATGGCTGGCTTAGACGTCCCCGCCTGAAATCCATCTATTAATTCAGATGAACGAAGGTGTCATTCATAGTCCATTAGTTGTGTTGGTCCTCTGCAGACCTCTATGTGGGGAAAAGCTCCAATGATGGAACACGAACCACTACAAGAATTATATGGAGGAAAAATAATGACGACGAACCGAATAAACAAATAAAAAAGGACCCCCACCACTGCTTTAAAAAAGCAACCGTTTATACAGCTGATACTTCACTATATTTGTTATTGGGCGCCTTTATAATCACCCCCAAAATCATAGACTCACCCCCAATATACAGTAAAATCCATGATAGGTTCGAATATGGTACGCTGTGCCAGTCAAAGCACTACAAAACAGGAGCAAAAGTCGGTTCCCAATTATTCATAGGTAAGCACCTCCGATTAACGATTATTTCTCTTTTCATATCGAATTGACTGACCTTGTATAGCGCGCACAATTTTTTTCTGGCTACTACTACTGTGCCAACACGTAGAAGGTTTCAATACAACTGTGGTGTAGTCGCTCTCAGAAAATCTTCCTGAGACGCGAACACCCACGGGGGTCCCAGACGACTGACTATCGGAAGGGGGTACTCCGTCCATCCGAGTCATGATCCGATCCGGCATCCGGCCGGCTGGATCGGTCACTTCCATCCGCTTGATCGTGACTGCTCGGATGTTGCATGTTGAAAGATCACCTTGTGTACCCGTCAGTACTGGGTGGTTAGCTCTCCTGGTGGACCCTAGGGCGAAAAGGGTAAATCCGTCCAATAGGGAGATGAGGGTTAGGACTAGGGGTAGCTCCTGGGCGGAAATCGTCACCGGGGAGCTCGTCTGGCAATATACTTGAACTTTGTATAGTGCCGGCTGGGCCGAGAATAGTCGATCGGCCAGCTAAACCAATAAGACACTTGAAGTTTGTATAGTGCCGGCTGGACCGAGAATAGTCGATCGGCCAGCTAAACCAATAATAATGAAGGGCGAATCCAAGTGTGTATATGAGGTAGATATAACTCCACACTCTTCCACAGAAGGCCAAAATGTCACCACTTCCCAATACTTAATACCGTGTTCAAAACACGGGCGACTTGAGGGGAGTATACGAAGTCGCCGCGACTCCCGGTCAGGGGACTTCCGGTGGGTTAACTTAACCTTCCCCGGGCAAACCAATAACAGCAAGAGGGGACCTTGTCAGCCCTCTGCCGTGAACCAATAAAAGCGACTTGTGTCTAAGAAAGCGAAACGTATACTGATTTATCCTATATCCAATACTCCCTTTGTGTAACCTACCCCAAATAACACGGCTGACCAGTCATGTACCTTACCCAACGTAACCCGGCTAACTCCAACTTTGTGTACCCGCCTGGCCGGTACAGCAACCCCAGATGGTACCAACCCGGCCGGTACACCGAACCCATCTGGTACCAGTCCGAATGGTACATTGTACCCGGCCGGCTCGGCCGGATAGCCACCCATCCGCGCCTCTCGGCCGCTGACGCTAGCAATCCCTTGGCAGCCTCTCCTACGATCCAGGTGCCCACTCCTTCCACTAGAACAATCCTCTTCTTTCAGGCTCCCTTCACTCCATCCTTACGAACAGTCCGCCATCTTGGCCGTCCGCCATCCGCGCCTCGGCCGTCAAACATCCATAGTCCTCCCGTCTGCTCAGCCCGCCTGTCCGACTATCCACGCCCCTTGTCAGGCCCGCCGGTCCGATTTCCAGCCTGGCGCCGCCTGGCCGCTTGTAGACTTCCTCGGCGGCGACTATCCGGCGCCTACACCCTTGGTCCATATTTCCGCCAATCAGAATGCGCCCTTTGGAAAGTGCTTTGCCTTATTTCATAAGTCGCTTCACCACAGCCGCCCCTGAGTCGCGACACGGCCGCACAACGGTCGGGACACGATCTCACTCGAACTCACTTGACCTGATACCGCTCATCCATGCCTCGCTTTGGTACGTCACCCCACTAATTTATAACATTTCCGTGAACCCGGTCGGTCTCCCCACCGGCTGGCAAGCATGTCCACCAATGCTGACATTATCTTGGCTTACCTCCAGTCTTGCAAATTGACAAGGCCAACGTCTGTCGTCTCGTCCTCGTGGACGACGACTCGCCTGCCAGCGGGGTGGAAATCGCAAAACCGCCGAAATCGTCCCGCACCCCCGATCTGGTGTTGTCGACCGCCGACGCCGAGGCTGCGGTCCGCGTCCACGGCCAAGCCTGCGGCGATCGAGACAGATTGAAGGCCGTCGTCTCTTCCCTTCGATCGGAGCTTCAATCCTGTCAGGACAACTATGAGGCTCTGTCTCAGAGCTTCAAAACTTCTTGCGCGATGCTGGACCGCTTGAACCCCCGGGTCGCCGAGCTGAAACTCAGTCGCAAAACAGCGGAGGATGAGGTGGCCCGCCTCAGGGCCATTGTGGGTCAGCTTACGGACGCTCTACAGCAAGCTGCCGCGCCATCCGCCCCCATCTCCGAAACGGCGGGGATGGAGAAAAGGCTGGAGATGTTGACCGCCCAAGTGGATAGCTTGGAGCATATCCAGGCTGACTTGGTCCGTCAACTCGCCGCTGCCAACCGCCGGGCCGATGAAGCTGCCGTTCGGGGTCCATCTCGGGAAATAATCGATCTCCAGAAACAGGTGGCCGATCTCGAGCGCCAAGTCGCCATCCTGACGGGAGAGCGAAACCGCCTCCGCATGTTGGAAGACGTCGTCGAGCCTCTCCGGACTGCCAATCGGAAATTGGTCCAACGATCTAAGCTTCAGCGTAAGTGCCTCATCTCCTCTTACGTTGTGGCCCAGTCGCTTACAGCCCTTATTTTCTTGTCACTCCGCAGTTCAACAGCTGGAGCAGCTGAAGCAGCAATCTGCCAGAATTCCGGACATGTCTCGAGAACTTACGCACCTTCGTACCCGGCTCCGCCAGGTGTCCCAAGACCTGGATAAAGTGCGGGACAACCGAGACCACCTGCGCGACTCCCACGCCCAGGCCCTTCGCCAAATCTCGGATCTGGAGCGGCAGTTGCAGGAAGCCACTTCTCGACAACAGGAGTTGCGGTCTAAGCTATACCAGGCCCGCCAAGAGAATTCCGACGCCCATGCTATACTGCCTCGGGCGGACCGTGTTTGTCATGCCATGCTGGATAAAGAGGATCGTTTTAGGTCCTTGTTGTGTGGACTTCAAGACCAGCTCGAGGCGACTCGGAGCCAGGCCGCTCCCCTTTTGCAAGCTCCTCCCAATGTACGGGAATCCGTCTTGTCTGTCTTGGGGATGGTGGATCAGTGGAAGACTTCTCCGCCGAACCCAACCCGTTGCACGCTGCAGCAGAGTCGGAACCTGAGGAACTTCCCGCCGGCTCCGACTCGCCCCTTGCCGGTCCAAACTCTTCGTCCGCCTCGGCAGGATCGCGGGGCCAAAAACGTCCGGCCGGCTCTAGCCCTCCTTTGGCCGGTGCTAACCCGCCTAAGAAGCAGAAGCCGAGCGAATCCCCACCCCCGCGCCAGTGTCCTCCGGACAAGTCGGGCGACGGGGAAGAGCTCGGGTCGGAAAGCGATGACAGCTTGTTCGCGAAACGGTCCCCTCTTCCATCTTCTCAATACACTCCCGGTAGAACCGGTCTCACCCCCAGTTCTAACTCTGAAGACGACTCGGAATCCGAAGCGGCCGTGGCCCCATCCGGGTCAGCGGCCGCGCCCTCTTCTGGTCCAGCGGCCGCGTCGCCTGATTCTTCCTCGGACTCGGGGTCATCCTATCTATGATGATGACGAAGAAGACGAGGATTACGAGGCCCAGCGAGTCAGTGTTGCGTTATCCCGTTCTCGCGCGGATACCCGTCGCCGCCTTTCCAGTTCCGGTGGGCGAACGACGGGTCAAATGGAATCCGATCAGATCATCGATCTGCAGACTCCGCCGCCGGCAGGTTTTGGCTCCGGAGAACATGAGCCGTCCGACCCATCCTTGCTTCCCAGCATCGTCGACACCCCGGCCGCTCCGGTCGCGCGTAACTCGAGTTCCAACGGAGTGGCCGAGGAGAAAGTGGAAGACAACGACGAGGACATCCCTGATCAGTGGTTGACTCCTCCCGACCTGAGTGATTCAGCAGAACCTCTCTCCCAGACTCCGGCCAAAAAACGGCGATCAACCCCGGCCGGGTCACGTCCCACACGTCGACCCCCCCGACCGGCAGCCAAACCTAAGGTCCGGAAGAGTGCTCTACCCTCTGCACCCTCTTTTCCCAAACTTCCGCTTCTGTGGTTATCGGGAGGGCGCTTCCCCAGTGGGGCGGATCGGTCCGCCATACTACCTTGGCCAGTCGAGCAACTGAGCAATACCAGTCTGGCTGATATCTCCAGTTCCCAACTCGCTCACTCCCTATCCCGTCCACCTCTCTGGTTGTTCCCTCGATCTTACAAGACGCCATCCTCAGAGACTTGGAACCCTGACCTGATGGGATCGGGCGCCATCGACGCACTCATGGAGACCAAACCTTGGAAAATCCTGCACACCAAGATGCCGGATATGGGGCTTCCATCCAACCCATGGTTCACGGAATTCAAGGCGAGACTTCATGATTTTACCGTGACTCACGCTTGGGCCATCTGGAAGTCTACCCACTTCCTGTACATCTCTGCAGAGGACAAGCGAGTGGACGAATCCCTCCGCAGGTACTCTCTTGCCCGTAAGAATCGTCGGGGGCGAGCTTCCGAGGCGTGGGTCCGTCTGTGTGCGTTCATCATGGAGGGTATCCGGGATGGTAAATGTGACTTGGACCTGTTTCTCTTCCCGTTCATGCTCCATCTACCAAACCGCAGGAGCGGAAATGCAGCGGAAGGAGGAACGTGGTATCCCGGCCTAGGTGCGCTGGATCAGACCACCTCCCTTTCCAAATCCTTGGTGGCCATTGACCAGCAAGATCCTTGGCGCAATCAATACCGCGCACGGCCCTCCGACCACCCTGGATTTCGGGTGACTCGGCTCCACGGCAAGTACAGTCATCCACGGGGATGAGTAGTCGGGCTTGCTTTAATTCTTTTATTTCTCTCATTTCTTCTTTAATATATCCATCCGTTCCTATTTCGTTCCCACTCCAAACAAGTTTGTTCATCCCCGCCAATCCGTCCAACAATCCTGGATCTGAAACGGTGAGACCGATCTGATCTCGCATGG
>MIQA02004115.1:27201-41353 GCA_001887855.2 Sclerospora graminicola | reverse complement strand
CCTTTCCGATACAGTAATAATCCATGATTAGCACTGTACATGCAGTTTTATAATATACTGCAATTACTTAAATTTAGAAGAAATAACAAAATTCTTGCCGAAATATGCTTTTGTTCTTGCCATTCTTAATTTTTTTTGCCGAAATAAGACTGGAAATGGTTTAGACGAGCGCTCCACTTTCCCGTCTATGTCCACCTTCGTTTTTATACCCATTCAGAATGCAAGGGTTTGATACCAGGCGTTCGCTGGACCACAATCCACGACTTATTCTCTCCCAAATCGCCAATTTCATCGTTCATGGTAATCATTCGGTTATCTGGCTTATTACTCGATCGCCTCTTTAAAAATTCTTCGTGTCTTTGAGCGCATTTGAGCTTACTTGGGTCGCCCTCGTTCCGCGTGTGACAACTCCCATTCGTTAGACTCTCTCGTTCATCTACACTTTCATCTTCATTTTTTTGTTATCACTTGATATAGCTGTAGTAGCGCCAACTTCGCTCGTTTTCATGTCGATTCGGAGCAACACAGCCGCTTGGATTGTTGGTTATATCCTGGATTCAGCGTTTGGATTTTTTGAACGTGCGTTGTCACTATAACCAGTCTTTCCATGGGTAAGAATGTCGGTAGCCCTTCATTCCAATAATCATCCCAATATTTGCTCTTGGTTGAAGCGAATTCTTCTTAGGGTCTCTAAATACTTTACAGGGGTCACAAATGTGATAATGTCCCCAACGTTCTGTGAAATCCCGGTAAGAACCTCGATCGGTGAAGCAGTTTTTGTTATAGCTTTGGCGGGCTTCAATGTATTATGTACGCCGCATATTCGACCACATCCCCCAGAAATACAGCGGCAATCCGCATGTGAAGATCGTACACCGAGCCATATTTAGCACGACCCGGTGCATTCGTTCCGCTTTTCAATTTGAAGCCTGATCATTTACTTCGCTTTTTTATACGCCTTTGAACTCCAGTCCTTATGCAAAACAGATCCGTATTCTTGTACTCGCTCCTTCCGTCTGTTCGTAGCACAGGTGGATGGGACAATCAAAACATTTCTCGAAAAATACTAGGAAGTGTTAAAACATTTTCGACGCCTGATCTTTAGTTCTGCGAGAAACTATCGGCAGTAATTTGATTTATGATCCTTAAAGCTAATCAGGTACCGATTCCCTCGTCGATCCTTGGGCGTCATCGGTCATTTTAGGTAACTGCAGATCACTCCACCCACCCTGTTGATGGGAGCGTGTTATCCAGTGTCTTTTTTGGACTGTGCACTATTGGTTTGCTTAGAAGAGAAATCATTTTTATTGGACGTTGTCCGTTAACCTGGTACCTGAGTTTGGGTCACTTGCAATCTGCTCGATCGTGTCGAAGCCAATATGTCCTAATCGCGTATGAAAGTGCATCAATGACCATTCCTGTGCATCCGCGGGTAATTTGCTTTCTTCATCGCTAATAGCGTTAAATATGACATCTCCCATTTCTGGCTTGCAACTAGGAATTGTGGTGAAGTCAAGTTAAAAAAATAAATATAGGGACCCACACTGTTACACGGTTTGGCCAAATGGAAATATTGACTACAATGGATCGGCAGGAAGTAACAGGTGGCCGCCTGGGACGAGCTGACCCGACCCGGGAGGATGCGATCGGTATCGGGGCCAGGTGGAGAAAATGTGGAGAAAGAATAGAAGTACCCGTTATCGGATCGAATCATGGATTATTTGGGTAGAATGGGCCGGTCAGGCTAGGTGACCAGGTTAAACGTCTGATCGGGTCAGTGGGGTGCATCAACTGGCCCGGACATTGGGCTTGATTGTGACTGTTGGATCGCACTATGGTTGAGTATGGATGTTTTTGGTGATATGAGCCGGTCCGGTCGGCTGCTCACCGTGGCCGACAGACTAACCTAGCCCATCATGCAATCTTGACGTTATGGACGATCATGAACTTGGACCACTCGACATTGAAGTCGGAAGAAGGCAATGGTTACCGGCATTTGGTATGGAATGACTGAGATCGGGATCGGGTCCGGGGTCGGGACCGTGATCGGATCCGGATGACCGGACCGACCGGAAAAAGATGGCATGACCAGGAAAGAATTACAATGGCAACAAATGTGGTCGGGTTATTTCGAAGGCTAATTGAAGGCAATATCAGCCAATCATGTGACAGGATGATCAAGTTTGAAGTAGGGTATGTACTCTCACTTCCGACTCTAGAGAAAATCATACCTTTCAGCCATTGATACAACTGGAAAAAAATAATTCTGAATGGAAAATATTTACCTAATCAAGCGCTTAAGAAATTGGACAGTTTCCAGTCGGCGGCAAATTTGTGCACAGACAGAATTGGGCGGTGGATGACCATTAAAAAGAAGCGCACGCTTATAAACCAAAGCCCAAGATGACCCAGCCGCAACTGGCGCTGGGCGGCTCGAGAGTTCAAGTTGCTCAGACCTCCAGCCAGAAATACCATATCTGACATACTGAGGATCGCCTCAACTATCAAGGCGGTTTATGTAAAGGTTAATTGTCGTACTGATAAAGTTTTACGAACACATGATCAACGTGATCCTTTTTTTGTGGTGCTAGACGGTGTCTTCGGTTGCTATCACAAGTGCCAAGCTATCGAAAATCACAACCCGAACAACTGAAACCATAAAAAATCTTCGTCTAGAAAAACTAATAGCAGAAAGTTGTCATTTAATATTCTATTTGTCTCCGTC
This sequence comes from Sclerospora graminicola, assembly GCA_001887855.2. Taxonomy (NCBI): domain Eukaryota; phylum Oomycota; class Peronosporomycetes; order Peronosporales; family Peronosporaceae; genus Sclerospora; species Sclerospora graminicola. The sequence continues at coordinate 38,628 of MIQA02004115.1, read as the reverse complement.
GAGCATGCGATGAAGCGGCCTAAGACCGAGGTCGACGCTGCCATGGAAAACAGTCCTGTCAAGCCGAATGCGCTTCTAAACGAACGGGTAGGTATATGTCGTCAAAGGCTTGTTGGATCACTTGCAAGCTTTTTTTCTCCTGCTAGGAAAAGAACAACTTGCACATTCTGTCTCCGATTCGCACGCGACTGGCGCTGGAGCTAAACATGATAAAAAGGTGTAGCTATGAGCTGCCAGGAAGCCGTTCACAAAGATGAAACCTGCTTCTGATTGATTCTTGGAATTAAGGGCTTGATGAGAGGGGAGCTGGCACACAAAGCCATCAAAGGCAAGATGGTTGAAAGATATTAATTTTCCAGTGCGCACAACTCAAGATATGCCATCAATCACCACATTGGTTCATCTTTCCTCTCTCCAAGTAGAATTAGTAAGTGTAAATGAATGAACTGTAAGTGATAGACGAGGTGCAATAATGCAGAATAAAAATTGAAGCAGCAATAATTTGAGTTGTACTGTGGGGTTCATTCCAATGTTGTGGACCAATCGTTTTTTCAAACAAACGAATATCGGGCTAAGCGTTTCTTCGTCTATTTACGTTTCTTCGTCTCACGAGGCGATGCGTTGGCGTCGATATTCGAGAATCATTTTGGAATCCTCTTTCCAGCGTGTGCCTGGAATAAAATTCAAGCAAATATGACCTACAACCGTACCGTTGCACAAAATCTCGATGTGCTCGGGCTTTGACACGTTCAGCGTTTTGGCTAGGTACTTACGGGGATACATGGTCTAGACAACACGGGAAAAAGAATGCGATAAGAGATATCAAAATATTTGACAAGTCATCTACCTTTACCATGAAAAAAGACTGCGTGCTCATGCAAGGAGTCTTAAGATCACATAGAAGGAGGAAGAGGGGGATATCTGCTATAAGCATAGAAATCACATCCAGCAGGGGAGTCTGAGTTTTAGCAACATGTACTAAACACTTTGTAACTAGACAACCGACCCGCGCTGTGGATACAGATCAAATTAAATCATGGTTAGATCAGGTCTAAACAAACGATACAAACTCAAAATCAAGTAAATGTGCATAATTATTTGCCTACACACATAAATTGAGTCCACAATGTGGCACCTAAATTTACGCCGCGCGTCGGACATGTGACGACGGACGACGGAGAATACAAGTAGTACCCTCGAACGCAGCCATGACAGACTGAACCAATACCAAACCAAGAATAATTAGCTCATAATATCTCGTAAATAAAATTATGGTTCAAACGTACAGGTGATCAGACACTTTTTTGCAGTGTACGGATCCTGAAAGTAGCCTTTGCACAATTTGTAGATGAAGAACTCGTTGATATCAGCCATAGCAGGGTTTCCTATATGAAGAAAGCCACATATAATATATTTGTCGTTACGAAAACAAGTGAAGCGAATGAACTCTTCGTGTGGATTATTCTTTGGTTAGGCCATACTGTGCGTGGCTCTACGAAGAGATGATTCCAGGATGATGAACTCAGCGATGGAGTGAGTCCCGACATTAACTTAGTTTTAGTCATCGAACAATAATAACAAATGTGAAAAAAGAGCTTAAGCTTCCTTTCAACAGCAAACACTTAGCATTCCGTACGTGAAATACTCGAACAGTAAGCTAAAATTTTAGCACTTCGCTGGTCTTTCCTTGTCGAGACTATTTAGTTGAGAAAGCCGTTGATGGATCGAAGCTGTGAGCTTTGTATATGTTCAGCGATAATATTGAACGTTGCTTGCCGCGAGAAGTGTGGTTCATTTCCACTATGAGACATCTTAATCGTATGTAATCGTTTATGACAGACATTGCACTTTGGCCTGCGAGGTTTGCGATTCAGTGTATCCTCTGCGCTCTCTTCAGCATTCTCACTGTTCCTCCATAATACTTGTAGATAAGGAACTGACTTGCAGCAACAAGAAAAATTGAGCGAGTTTGACGCCTCTACTTTTAACTTTTATGAACTTTACAGTTTGAGAACTTAATCAAGATATCCTTGAAAAATAAATGCTAAGTAAGAATACATATTTTTACCAGGCGTCGGAAGTGAGAGTACATACTGTATTGGGTAAGTCACATAGGTTGGTGTACGGTACACTTAGTATTGGAAATAAGGCTTTTATATTTAAATAATAAGATTGAATTTAACCCCTAAACAAAGAGTCGCTCCGCCACGTGTCGGCGGTCATTGGCAGCACAGGGTTAACAACGTACCTTCCAGCTCAGTGTGGTGGAGTGACCCAGAAAAAATCAGGAATAAGTGATCCACATATGGCTGTTGATTGGTGGTTGTTGGAACACCCATCAAGGCAGAACCGTCGATGGGTGGGACAGGTTGGGTCAACTTAGGATGGCATATATGATAACGGGCTGTCGTAAAATGTGGAGAAAAACATGGTGTTGTTGTTGCCGCACCTTGTCCCAGAGAAAAATGGATCGACCAAGTATCACGATCAGATGTGAATATACGGATGCCGGACCGGTCAAGATACGTGTAATGGAGCAGGTTTATGGATAGTTTGATATAGCGGATGTGACAGAGCGTGATAATCGGAGCCGATCATCACTGATACAAGGGGTTCAAGTGACGGGATATTGAAATCTCGGTTAACTGGCGGAATGATTCAGACCAGCCTTAGAATATGAAGATCCAGCGTATGATGGAACCCTATGTGTGAAATAGTGAGCTTTATGGGGCATATCGGCTGAAGCAAGTTGCGGAAATCAACAAATCAGCACTAAAGGATCGGATCAAGTCCGATCTGAAGAGGAATACTGATTCAGTGGAACCTTGCGCGTTTAATACATATAGGAGATTTCAGACAGAGTGAAACAAGTCAAAGATGTCGATATCAAGCCCATTCCGAGGTGGTTTGAGGCGGTTCGACCTGGTTTTTTAAGCCGATCCTGAACCGGTCTGGATCGACCCCGAATCAGCTCCAGGTGCTAAGAAAGAAGGAGTTTAGCCAAGATCAGTGTTGATCAGATGTAAAGCGTCCCAAGAAGCCGACCCCTGAGCTGGTTTCGAGCTGATACTTGAATATTGGGTTGGCTGAAGATTGACAATGAATCGGGTCGGGATCGGCTTAAGATCGGTCCAAAGTGGTACGGATCAGGTTGAAGAAACGATGAGGATCGGTGTTGGTGGCACCAGGACAACTTTGTGACAAGATGATCGAGATTAAAATATGAGGTGGGTCACATTAGGTATAGGATATTGCATATATAATAAAATGATTGAATTTACCCCTTAAGCAAAGAGTCGCCCGCCACGTGTCGTGGTCATTGGGAGCACAGGGTTAACCAGACCCCTGTAGATCAACTAAATTCCCGGTTAAGACGCGCATTGACGCATTTGGCTTACCGGAAGTCCCCCGACGGGATTGTTTAAGGTTTCAACCCTCACCCCTCACGCCCTGTTGGGAACACGTTTAATTGATTAAAAAGGTTTTGTGGAGATAACGTTTTGATTTTACTGTGAAAGATCGTGGTTATATCGTGGTTTTCGTTGTTTCTTGGTTATTTTCCGTTTCTTGGTTGGTCCGGTCGGTTGAAGTATCCCGACCCGGCCTTTGCGATACTTGCACATCGTATCACCCCTGATTTGTCCTCTGGTGAAGGTTTCCACCCGAGACCACCCCCCGTCTCGAAAAGGTCACATCCTCCGACGTGATCCAGATCATCCTTTTCATCTAGAGTCCACCTGTATACCCAAATGGGTACACACGGTGGCATCAAGCTTAACATGGATTCTATCGTACATGACAAACCGGTCTGAAGACCGGAAGGATCGGATCAGTCATCATAGTGATGATTCATCCGATCCTGATGCCGATCACGGAGTACCCCCTCCGATAGTTGGTCGTCCGGGCAAGTGGGAATCCGACTTTCCCCCAAAACTTCGGTTCTGGATTTGGAAAATCGGCTCCACCACATCAGCTTATCCCCGGTTAAGACGAACGTTGACGCACTTTAGCTTACCGGAAGTCCACCGACGGGATTGTATACTGGATTATTCTATTCCCACCCCGCATATCCACGTGTTTGGAACATATTCATTAATTGGAAAGGTTTGTGGAGATAACTAAGTGGATTTACTGTCAAAGATCGTGATTATATTGTGGTTTACGTATCTCTAAGTTGTTATTGGTTATCTCCTGGCCCGGTCCGGTCCAAACTTCCTGACCGACTTATACGGTATTTTACATAAAATACCCCCCCAATCCGTCCTCCGGTGAAGATTTCCACCGGAGAACACCCCCGTCTTGAAGAATTCACCTCCCACAACCTGATCGGGAATGTCGTGTTCATCTAGATTCCACTTGAGTAAATGAAACCACCGTGAATCAATGGGTACATAAGGTGAGATAAGATTAAAAATGGATTCGTTTTTTTATAATGATCGGTCGGGAGACCGGGATGACCGGGCCGTCCACCCTCGTCCGATCAGGAGGTCGACCAGGATTCGCGAACCCCCTCCGATAATTGGTAGTTCGGGCCAGGGGGAATCCGGGCTCCACCATGAACGACTTTCTTGGATTTGGAAATCGGCTCCACTACAGAATCTCATCCACTATCAAGTCATTGTGTCGCCTGTGTACAACAAATACAACGTTTCCAGTCTTGGATTTCATCAAGCATCTTCTATATTTTGGTAACTTAACATGAACCATTTTGCTCCAATTTTCTATAGGAAATGATGTTTTTCCCAAGTTGTTCAAATACTTCCGTGAGTCGTATCTACTGGGACTTTCCATTCGCTTTTACGTTCAGGACCACCGTTCCTTTTAGGGATTCCTTCAATAGCTTGTCATCCGGAAGCAGGCACTCCAGATAACATCCTTCTTTGTCTTCCAGCAAGCTTTTATCATTGACCAGTGACCAGGTGCCTGCTTGCACCACTGTCGAGGATCCATTATGAATCGTCGTTCACACCTTTTTTTCGAACGTAGGCGTGAATTTTCACATTGTTTTTCATTTTTTCTTTCGCCAAATCTTCCGTCCTTGGGTGCTGTCTTGAATATCCTATCCCGTTCAACCAGTGCGAAAACTGGGTTAATTCTTCGGTGTCCTTTAGGTGATCCGTTCTTATTGGATTGTACCTGGCCGAGAGCACGCCTCTTAGTTCTGATGCTGATGCTTTGAAGTATAAACTCCTCCCTGCACCCGAAGCTTCCGTCACAGCAACCCGGTATAACAAATGCGTTGCCCATGTTTGTTTTGAGACCTTTCACGACATCAACAATTTCATACTTGCGCAATTGAAATATTTTTATTGAGGTTTCCAGTATTTGATCTAAAACAAACCACAGTAGCGGGTTGATGCTCCACCATGTCCCCACCTGCTTATCAAAATATTTTTCCGCTGTTCCACCCAGATAATGACCTAACACGTCGATATTTGTTGTTTCATTCCACGGGAAGCCATAGGCGTCTTCTGCTATCGCAATTTGGCGCATAAAGTGCAAACCCTACTCCCTCCAAGTCCGTTGTAAACTTCCGAGCCGATAAATTCCATAATTTAAATTTTCATTTCGCTGGTCGTAGGGAATTGTCTCTGCAAGATTTTTTTTTGCTTATTCCAGGCCTGCCCTGGCATCAAAAATAGAGGTTGCTCAGGAGCTGGCCCATTTGGTTATGGAGGCCCGATGCCTCCTTAACCATCATCTATTTACTCCAATCTCATTCTGCGTCTAGAACTGATCTCCATTACGAACGAAACTGTCGTTTTCACGCTGGTCTCCAGAACTTCGTGAAATCTCCAGTTTATCCAGATTTTGTTCATGTTTTTAATGAGTTTCATCAAACCTGGCAAATTTTCTTTCCCTTGGTGTCTGTTCTTTTCGTGAACTTCTACACCAAACTTTTCTTCGCCATCAACCACATTCCTGTTTCGCTGTGTTCTCCCTGTCAGCATCTTGAACGAGTTGTTTCGGGGGAAGTTTTCAGTCGCTCCGGCCGTCTTTCTTGGACTCATAAGCTGTGGAAATCACAGTTTGAAGCAGATATAAAAAGAGCTTGAGAACACCAAGGTAGATGTAAAACTATTGATTATAAATACTAAATGCAATTATCCTCTCGTTAACCTTAATGCGAATGTGCGCCGTAAAGCAGTTTCAAAACTGGTCTTGTGATCGCGTGTTTATAATGTATTCATTTCTAAAGTGTGCTAAAACAACAATAAAAACACTTGAACCGCTTCAACTCGAAAACTTGATTTCTACTCCTATAAGAGATGATATTTAGAGAACCTGACCCTATACAGGGTGGTGTAAGCCATGTCAAGCGCGGTGCTGTAAGGGCCTCATTTCATTACACTTTTTGGACCCCGACTCTATCCGACTTTGGATTTTCGTCCACGGTGGGACTCGAACCCGCAATCTCCTGGTCCCGAGGGCAGGGCCTTAACCACTGCCACCAAACGAGCCTGATCTTGTTGCGATCGGCCCGACTGGATGCGATTCCTGTCTCTGAAGCCATGACCGTACTGGCGACGGACATGCCAGGAATGGGCCTACCCCATGTCGGCTGGTTCGCTGATCTTCGTGAAGTATCTCTCCTGGCACCAACAAGCCATCTGGGAGTCTACCCATCATTTTTTTTATCCCCGCTGACGCCGAACGTAAGTCCCCTGCTCTAGCCCGATACCGAGCCGACCGTAAGCAGCGTCGGAACCGGGCGGCTGAGGGCTGGACAAAGGTTTGCACCCTCGTCGTCGCCGGCATCCGAATCGGCCACTGTGACTTGGACATTTTCCTCCACCCCATCATGCTACATCTGGCTACCCGCCGGGTGGAGAAAATTGGGCATCCGACCGAAAGTGGGACTTGGTTTCCAGGAAATTGGGTCGCGCCACCACTCTCCAAGCCTCGCTCGCTGAAATCGACCAGCAGGATCCGTGGTGCAACCAGTACCGGCAGGACCCCGACCGCCACCCTGGACTCATCGTGTCCCGACTCCGAAACAAGTTCTGCCGAACTCGCCAAGGATGATTTACGAGGCCAGTCTGTTTTTTGGCTCTAACTATTTCCACCTCTTCATCCATCTATGGCCATTTGCCTTGCTAATACATCTTTCCTTCCGTTTTCCACATCGAAACCACTTGTCCATCCCTATTATCCGAAACTCCCATCCGGCTTCACCACTCATGCTAAACACCCAAAGTCTTCCATCCGGCACCATGCTGGCTTCTAAGATTATTCCAACACCGGATTGGCACATTCCTGGCCAGACTAATTTCCATCCGCCGGTTGATTGGCTGATTAGTGTCAATTAATCCGGCCGTGCCTGCTGCCCGGCAACCGGATGGCCTAATCTTCTGGCTCCACCCCACCTTCTTCGTGGGTCTGCATGACCCCGAAGCGGTTCCGGCTCGCTCGTCAGCGATCGAACTTTCTCATCAAAGCTCCACAATTAAGGTCCAGCTCATTCACCCACGATCGTTCTTCGACTGCACGAGAAACTCTCTATGGATCCGCCCAAACCTGGTTTTTCGCCCATTCCGAGCATCCACAATCTCCTCTACTTTGTACTCATCCGGATCTAGCGGCTTGTCTCAGCTATCCTCTGGCAGCAGGGCTTCGTCAAAGTCGATCCGATCGCTCTCCACCGTCAGGTGCGCATTCGGGAGGTCCGGGAAGTGTTTAACCAACTTCAATCGGACACATGACACTATCGGGAAAACGTTATGTCATCCGCGTAAGCCCGCTTGACTGCATGTCCCCAACCAGTTCTGCTACTCGGAAAGAGCCATGCCACATATGAGCTAACTTCCGCGCATACCCTCCTTGACCCGATCCAGATACAGCCATACCTGGGAACCTGGCTCTTATACCGTGTTCTCTGGCTCGGTCGTTGTTCTGATCGGCGCGGTCCTGGATTTCTTGTCGGAGGCGTTCGTTTACCTGTTCCCGCGCCAGTGAATAGTGACGTTGTACCCCAATCCTCCAGCAACGGGCGTCTCTGTCCCGGCTTCTGGTGCGGCCTATTGGTATGGCAGCTTCCAAGGTGGATGGAGGGTCCCATCCATAAGCTAAATAGAAAGGGGTGTCTCCCCTTACCCGATCGTACGACGAATTAATGGCGAAAACAAGTCCCTCCGCGAGTCGCACTGATCCGCCTCCACCACATACATCTTGAGGGCTCTGGTCAGAGTCTGGACCATCCTTTCGGCCTTCCCGTTTGCTTGCGGGCGGTAAGCCATGGTCGCGCTCTGTTTTAGTCCGAGAATCTTGTTGAATGCTCGGAATACATCCGCCATAAATCCAGGCCCTCTGTCATGCCGGATGACCTCGCTCGCTCCGAAACGTCTAATCACACACTCCTCGTAACTCTGGGCAAGTTGATGTGCGGTACGTGTGGAGCTAGCCTTTGCTATGACCAGTCCGGTAAACAGATCCGTTCAGATCAACAGATCCGTGTACCCATGGTAAGGATGGGATATGATCCATCGCGATGACTTGAAAAGGATAGGTGGTCTGTATATTCCCAGGCGACCACCCTCTAATGGTCGGCCGGCCCTTCCCTGTTTCACAATCCGGACAACTTCCCACATAAGCTTGTACGCTGCGATAGAGGCCCCGCCAGTGAAAATGTGCCTTAACTTTATGATATGTCCGGCCGATGCCCTGATGTCCTCCTTCTAGGCTCACGTGATAGTGATGGAGGATATCCGGTTGTAGGGTAGTAGGTACGACCAGCCGAGCGGATTTATCCCTCTCGATCTCGGGCTGGTCAGCATCTCGGTAGAAAAACAACAACCCGTTTTCATCCACTTCGTAATCCGGGGCTAGTTTAAAGCATTCTTTAGCTTGTTCGGCGGTCAGTTTATCCACTTCCCCTTTAAGGTATGCCTTGAGATCCACTATCCACTCCTCTTCGTCCTGCGCTTGGAGAATCCGCTCTGCCCGTAACTGTTGCACTATTCCCTCGCTCATTGCTTCCAAGGATGTTGAGCCAGCGGCTGAAGAACGGCGCTTTTGCGACCGGGTGACGGCGTTCACCCGGGTTACCTCCTCCGTGTTGGCCGGATGGATAAGTTCGGGCAGCCGATTGATCTCTGCCAAATCCGATAACAAACCTGGATCGGAAACCGTTACACCGACTTGGTCACGCATGGCTAGCGTAGCCAAGTGATCTGCACTCTTATTCCAGTCCCGTTTAACATGTAACAGTTCATGTTCTGGCCATTTCCGCAGGGCGGACATAACCCGATCGTTCAGCAGTCTCAGCCGGGGCGCCTTGCAATCTATCTCTCCCGTGATTTGCCGGATCACCAGATTGGAATCCCACATATGATGATCCGCCCCTGTGTCCGGCCAGCCAGCAGATCTAGGCAAAGTAAAAGCCCTCAGTATTCTGCTTCATTCACCGTTATGCCCGGCGTGAAATCTGAAGCGGCAGTGACCACTTTCCACTCGGGCAACTTCCGCACTATAGCACTATAGGATCCGATTCCCTTCTTTACACTCGCCGACCCGTCAAAACTCAAAACCATTAGCTCCTCCGTGGGTCCCACTGTTGGCGGTGGTAATATGATGGATTGTCGCGGCTGCTTCCGAGGCGCTATAGCTATAAGTGCTTCCTCCACTTCTGCCCTCGGGGTAATGCTGGCCGCTAACGTGCCCAGTATCTTCTCTTCTCCTTTAGTTCACTTGGTTACTTCGAGAGACCACTGAGACAGCAGAGCCGCCCATCTACCCAGCCGGCCGTCAATTCCATTTGCCGTCAGAAGCCATGACGGGGTCGATCGTCTTGAAAGTACCTTGATGGGCCGAGACACCAGCATAGTATAGCACACATCTAGGATCCGTAATAAGGCCAAAACTTCTTTTTCCACTAGCCCATAGTTAACTTCATTGGCCTTCAGAGTCCGGCTGGTGAATGTCACAGGACAGTACACTCCGTCATGATCTTGAGCAAGGGCAGCTGACATGGCCCATTTGTTAGCAAAGATGATGATCACAGGAACCTTATTTACATCAAAATGCTTCAAGACTGGTGTCACCATCTTCGCTTTCAACATGCCAAAGGATACCATCGCTTGGGTCATATGATCGTCCGGGCCGGCCGTACAGGAATTCGGCGGCCGGCTGCCTATCGGGGCAGACAAGGGCGCCATCTCATTGGTCGAAATAGTTGACAAGGGCGGCATCTCATTGGTGGAAATATTTTACCCGGGCGGCATCCCCTTTGCTGATATTGCTGGCTCGGCTCGCGTTTCCACTTGCCTATCCGGCTCTCTTAGCTTGTGGTAATCCACCTCCCGTAACAAAACCGCAGCATAGACCGCGAAATCCTCAATGAACCGACTGTAGTAATTCAGGCTGCCCAGAAAGGACTGCATAGCCTTTAGAGACCGCGGGAAAGGCAGATTACTTAAGGACTCCAAATCCTTCAGATTAGCTTCCAATCCGGCGATCGAAACCTGATGACCCAAATAGGTCACCTTAGTCTTTCTTCAGAAACTCTGAACCACACTAATCGAAAGATTCCATTTCCACACGTAATCATCAACTTTTCCACTTTGTCACACAGTAAATCCCAAGTAGTAGCCGTCACAAGAATGTCATCAATGTAAGACTGCCGCCCCAAAACTGAAGGTTTTGGGTCGGGGTCCGGGTCACCTTCGGCGAACACATCCCCGACCAGAGCCGGATCTTGATCCGCCTTGATCTTGAAGTGTCCGTACAGCGCATTATCTATCAGCCGTTGATAAATCTGCGGGGCATTCTTCAGTCCGAACGGCATCCGGTTCCACTCGAACAACCCGAAGGGCGTCACGAACGCAGAGATCTCCCGTGCACGATCGGTCATAGAGACCACCCAGAATCTACTGGTCATGTCCAAAGAGCAATACCACAAAACTTTATCCAAGTCCTCCAGCAAGTCGTTTATCAACGGCATCGGGTAAACCATCAGCTTAGTCAGCCGGTTCACCAGCCGGTAATCAATGCACAACCTTATATCCACCCCATTCTTCTTAATAATGATTACAATGGGCGAGGCCCATGGCGAGGTGGACGGCTGAATTATCTTGGTGGCCAGCAAACCCTTGATAAGCTCTGACAGCTTTTCCCGATACTGGGGGGCGACTCTTCGGCATCTTTGTGCAACCGGCTTGGCGTTTCCCACATCAATGTCGCATACCGCCCCATGGGCGGCCGGAGGAAGTGCGTTTCCTGGTCCAATCAGCAGATGCTTTCGTTTCCATATGATATCCTTCAGCCTGCTGATCTCTTCCGGGGTGTTCACATCCGGGTCTCCCACTTGCAGATCGTCAATAGTAACCGCTGGGGGGCAGGGGGTTACCTCAGGTAGCACCGCCATCTGATCCTCCATGCCTTCAACATATAGCTCGCCCCTTCATGAATGCAGACTTGGTCAGCTTCGAC
>MIQA02004115.1:0-27177 GCA_001887855.2 Sclerospora graminicola | reverse complement strand
ATCTTCGTCACTCGGCTCCCTCGCATAGTACCGGACTGGCTCGGACGCCTGACTCCCACGACAAGCCGGCTAGTCCGGTGACTTCGGACTGCCGCGACTGGCACTCAGCCAACGCTGCTCTTCCAAGTATCGTTCCATCATAGCCGAAAATATGTTATGCAGGTGATCCGGATCTTGAAGGCTCTCCCGCACGCAACTACACTTTTTCCAGTCCTAGTTCGGTAAAGAACAAATAAAGATCGGCAAGAACAAAAGCCAATTCGGCAAACCGCCCACTTTTATACTTGACGCTAGAATTATTCGAAGAGGTTTTTTAAAACATTGCACACGCCTGCTTCGTGCTATTTTTACTTTCAAGTTAGAACGAATCATAAAAAAAGATGTCTTTGGGGAATCAGGACACAGACGACGGGCATCACGACCATATACCCAGGGTGAGAATGCTCAGTCGACCTAATTCCTTTCAGCTTAGAACAGTGGCGACGAAACAAGTATACACATAATGCGCCGCACGACCTCAGCCACCTGAGAAATGAACTTGTAGTGCACACCGCGATGCATCCAGTCCCATCACAAGGTAACCCACAGAATACGCAGCACAAATTCGAGCGCAATAATTGGATAGTAATCTTGGGGGGATGGTAGACTACAAGAAGGCAACATGTCGAGGGAGTTTGGGTTGTCCGAGTCCCCAATCCATAATGACATCTGTGGTGGAGTCGATTTCCAAATCCAGAACGGAAGTCTTGGGTGGAATTCGGATACCCTCCAGCTCGGACGACCAACTATCGGAGGGGGTACTTCGTTGATCCTGATCGCCATCAGGATCGGATGAATCATCACTATGATGACTGATCCGATCTTCCCGGTCATCCGACCGGTCGTCATGTGCGATAGAATCCATACTTAACTTCATCTCACCTTGTGTACCCATTGATCGGGGGTGGTTACACTCACTCAGGTGGACTCTTTGACAAAAAGGATGATCTTGATCAGGTCGGAGGGGGTGACCTTCTCGAGACGGGGGTGTCCTCGGATGGGAATCTTCACCGGAGAACGAGTCAGGGTCGATACTTGGTTACAATAAAGGCACTGATCGGGAAACTTCGTCCGATCAGGCCAGCCAATAAAAACGAGAGATAACGAGAAACCACGAAAACCACGATCAAACCACGATCTTCCACAGTAAACCACAAACGTTATCTCCACAAAACATTTCCAATTGATATAACGTGTTCCAAACACGTGCGCGTGAGGGGGTGAGGGTTGAAAACCTAAACAAAACCCGTCGGGGGCCTTCCGGTAAGCCAAAATGCGTCTATGCGCGTCTTAACCGGGAATTAAGTTGAGCTACAGGGGCCTAGTTAACCCTGTGCTCCCAATGACCGCGACACGTGGCGGAGCGACTCTTTGCTTAGGGGGTAAATTCAATCCTGTTATTATATATGCAATATCCTATACCTAGTGTACCGTACACCAACTCATGTGACCTACCTCATACTTCGATCCTGTTCGTTTCGTCGCACGGTTGCGCCAGTACCACTCTACACATCTTTGTCGCACCTTCAACCTGATCCGTACTACTTCTGGACTGATTACGGTCAAAGTCTATGGCAGTCTTCAACCATCCTGATTCCTCGAAAGGCAGCCTGGAACTAGTTCGAGATCTGTCTCCCAGACACTGTTCGCCCCATACCAAACCCATCTTAACTGAAAACTCCGTCTCTCTTCATACCTGGAAACTGATTTGGGGCTGATCGGCTTGGGACATTATCAGCGCAGCGATCAGCACAGTTATCGGGGCAGTGATCAGAGCGATCAGTCCCAGATCACTTCAAAACACCTCGGGGCCATAACAACATCGGCATTGTTAGTTCACTCGACCGTATCCTTGACCTTCATTGCATGCTGGACCGCAAGGGTTGCACCGCCTCAACACTTCTCTTGAAATTGAACCTGATCAGACCTCCTTACGTTGATTCTGGATGGATCCATTAACTCATCGCTTGCACTAGTTTAGCAAGGATCGCACGGCTCGCCACTTCATATATCCGACTTTGTCCTGTACCCGATCTTCACATTCTAGGGCGGAGCTAAGTGACTCGGCTGATCAGGCCGAGATTTCCATATCCCATTCAACTTCAACATATGTACCATCCATGACTCATTCCAATGACCGGATTCTGCTGTTCCTGATATATTACGCCGTCATTGATGCTGTATATCACGTTTATCTCGGTTGATCTAGTCTTGCACATTCATGCGAACTCTACCCAGCATCCAGTATCCCGATCGGACCGTGACATTCGCTCGTCCGTTATTATTCGGGACCAGGCGTAATAACGGTATCTTGTTATTCATTCATACCTACGACAGCCCGTTGTCAACCGCCTTTCATCGTGTACGGAATCAGCCTGTCCCACCCATCAAACGGTCCCATCTTGATGGGTGTTTCCATCGCCACCAATCAACGGATATGTGTGGTCCACCTTATTCTTAATTTTTTGTTGGATTGCTCCACCACACATCCCAGAGAAACGAGTAGAGCGAGTTAAAAACGGCACGAAGCAAGAAAAAGCTGCTCTGCTCGGGTCAGGCGAGCCCCATGAGCATGGGATAGGCACCAACCGAGATTACTAATAAACTCGAGCAGTATTTCAAGGTATTTAGCAAATGTATAAACCGATCGTTCACGCTTGACGTCCGCTGAAACGGGATTAAACAGTGGTCCTCCTGGATGCTTGACATGGACACATAGTTAGCTACAAAAGTCTCTTTACAAATCCCTTTAAGAAAACCAGTCCGTAGTGCTCACATGTATGATGCACTCGCTGCAAAATAGGACAACAGCGACTCTTTTAACTTGCTAATGTACGATTACCTTAGATCTTCGGGCTCACTATTGAACGACATGACGACCACCGTGAGCGCGATGAACAAATCCTGAATAAACTTGGACAGTAACGTCATACCACCCGCAATAAACAAACGTCCAACTTACCGCATAGCAGCACAATTCACGCGATGGCTAGTGAACTGCGTCCAGGCATGCCGCTTAAAATATGTGGGGAAAGCGCCGACGTGCATTAACTGCGACGCCTTTGATCCAGCGGCTAGCCTTTGGAGCGCTCAGTCAGAGTCATAGTATCAACAGAGCTGCTCGTTGCGCGGAATGCGTTTGACGCAGACGGTGGTGTTGAAGAAAAAGCAGGATAGAATAAAAGCATTGTGTCGACGAGTTATGCTCGTAAATCACTGGCAAAGCTGCTAAGTGGTCGATATCCTACCGCTTTGACTGATCCTAGCCGAGCCTTAAGAAAACAATTACCGCGCCCAACGCTATGTAAGATGCAAGCACGCACTTGCGATCGACACAAGAGTGTATTTCATCGGCGCCACGACTCGTTTGGTGTATTGAGACTGAGTACTCACGACCTTTCCGATACAAGTAATAATCCATGATTAGCACTGTACATGCAGTTTTATAGTATACTGCAATTACTTTAATTTAGAAGAAATAACAAAATTCTTGCCGAATATGCTTTTGTACTTGCCATTTCTTAATTTGTTCTTGCCGAAATAAGACTGGAAATGGTTTAGACGAGCGCTCCACTTTCCCGTCTTTGTCCACCTTCGTTTTTATACCCATTTAGAATGCAAGGGTTTGATACCAGGCGTTCGCTGGACCACAATCCACGTCTTATTCTCTCCCAAATCGCCAATTTCATCGTTCATGGTAATCATTCGGTTATCCGGCTTATTACTCGATCGCCTCTTAAAAAAATCTTCGTGTCTTTGAGCGCATTTGAGTTTACTTGGGTCGCCCTCGTTCCGCGTATGAAAACTCCCATTCGTTAGACTCTCTCGTTCTTCCACACTTTCGTCTTCATTTTTTTGTTATCACTTGATATAGCTGTAGTAGCGCCAACTTCGCTCGTTTTCATGTCGAGTCGGAGCAACACAGCCGCTTGAATTGTTGGTTATATCCTGGATTCAGCGTTTGGATTTTTTGAACGTGCTTTGTCACTATAACCAGTCGTAAGAAAGTCGGTGGCCCTTCATTCCAATAATCATCCCAATATTTGCTCTTGGTTGAAGCGAATTCTTCTTAGGGTCTCTAAATACTGTACAGGGATCACAAATGTGATAATGTCCCCAACGTTCTGTGAAATCCCGGTAAGAGCCTCGATCGGTGAAGCAGTTTTTGTTTTAGCTTTGGTGGGCTTCAATGTATTATGTACGCCGCATATTCGACCACATCCCCCAGAAATACAGCGGCAATCCACATGTGAAGATCGTACACCGCGCGATATTTAGCACGACCCGGTGCATTCGTTCCGCTTTCCAATTTGAAGCCTGATCATTTACTTCGCGTTTTTATATGCCTTTGAACTCCAGTCCTTATGCAAAACAGATCCGTATCCTTGTACTCGCTCCTTCCGTCTGTTCGTAGCACAGATGGATGGGACAATTAAAACATTTTTCTAAAAATACTAGAAGTGTTCATACATTAGCGTTGCCTAATCTTTAGTTTTGCGAGAAAATATCGGCAGTAATTTGATTTATGATCCTTAAAGTTAATCAGGTACCGATTCCCTCGTCGATCCTTGGGCGTCATCGGTCCTTTTAGGTAACTGCAGATCACTCCACCCACCCTGTTGATGGGAGCGTGTTATCCAGTGTCTTTTTTGGACTGTGCACTTTTGATTTGCTTAGAAGAGAAAGCATTTTTATCGGACGTTGTCCGTTAACCTGGTACCTGAGTTTGGGTCACTTGCAATCTGCTCGATCGTGTCGAAACCAAAGTGTACTAATCACGTATTAAAGTGCATCAATGACCATTCCTGTCCATCCGCGGGTAATTTGCTTTCTTCAATCGCTAATAGCGTTGAATATGCCATCTCCAACTTTTGGCTTGCAACTAGGAATTGTGGTGAAGTCAAGTTAAAAAAATAAATATAGGGACCCACACTGTTACACGGTTTGGCCAAATGGAAATATTGACTACAATGGATCGGCAGGAAGTAACAGGTGGCCGCCTGGGACGAGCTGACCCGACCCGGGAGGATGCGATCGGTATCGGGGCCAGGTGGAGAAAATGTGGAGAAAGAATAGAAGTACCCGTTATCGGATCGAATCATGGATTATTTGGGTAGAATGGGCCGGTCAGGCTAGGTGACCAGGTTAAACGTCTGATCGGGTCAGTGGGGTGCATCAACTGGCCCGGACATTGGGCTTGATTGTGACTGTTGGATCGCACTATGGTTGAGTATGGATGTTTTTGGTGATATGAGCCGGTCCGGTCGGCTGCTCACCGTGGCCGACAGACTAACCTTGCCCATCATGCAATCTTGACGTTATGGACGATCATGAACTTGGACCAATCGACATTAAAGTCGGAAGAAGGCAATGGTTACCGGCATTTGGAATGGAATGACTGAGATCGGGATCGGGTCCGGGGTCGGGACCGTGATCGGATCCGGATGACCGGACCGACCGGAAAAAGATGACTTGACTAGGAAAGAATTACAATGGCAACAAATGTGGTCGGGTTTTTTCGAAGGCTAATTGAAGGCAATATCAGCCAATCATGTGACAGGATGATCAAGTTTGAAGTAGAGTATGTACTCTCACTTCCGACACCTAGAGAAAAAAAATCATACATTTCAGCCATTGATACAATTGCAAAAATCTAATTCTGAATGAAAAATATTTACCTAATCAAACGCTTAAGAAATTGGACAGTTCCAGTCGGCGCCAAATTTGTGCACAGAAAGAATTGGGCGGTGGATGACCATTAACAAGAAGCGCACGCTTATAAACCAAAGCCCAAGATGACCCAGCCGCAACTGGCGCTGGGCGGCTCGAGAGTTCAAGTTGCTCAGACCTCCAGCCAGAAATACCATATCTGACATACTGAGGATCGCCTCAACTATCAAGGCGGTTTATGTAAAGGTTAATTGTCGTACTGATAAAGTTTTACGAACACATGATCAACGTGATCCTTTTTTTGTGGTGCTAGACGGTGTCTTCGGTTGCTATCACAAGTGCCAAGCTATCGAAAATCACAACCCGAACAACTGAAACCATAAAAAATCTTCGTCTAGAAAAACTAATAGCAGAAAGTTGTCATTTAATATTCTATTTGTCTCCGTCGAGCATGCGATGAAGCGGCCTAAGACCGAGGTCGACGCTGCCATGGAAAACAGTCCTGTCAAGCCGAATGCGCTTCTAAACGAACGGGTAGGTATATGTCGTCAAAGGCTTGTTGGATCACTTGCAAGCTTTTTTTCTCCTGCTAGGAAAAGAACAACTTGCACATTCTGTCTCCGATTCGCACGCGACTGGCGCTGGAGCTAAACATGATAAAAAGGTGTAGCTATGAGCTGCCAGGAAGCCGTTCACAAAGATGAAACCTGCTTCTGATTGATTCTTGGAATTAAGGGCTTGATGAGAGGGGAGCTGGCACACAAAGCCATCAAAGGCAAGATGGTTGAAAGATATTAATTTTCCAGTGCGCACAACTCAAGATATGCCATCAATCACCACATTGGTTCATCTTTCCTCTCTCCAAGTAGAATTAGTAAGTGTAAATGAATGAACTGTAAGTGATAGACGAGGTGCAATAATGCAGAATAAAAATTGAAGCAGCAATAATTTGAGTTGTACTGTGGGGTTCATTCCAATGTTGTGGACCAATCGTTTTTTCAAACAAACGAATATCGGGCTAAGCGTTTCTTCGTCTATTTACGTTTCTTCGTCTCACGAGGCGATGCGTTGGCGTCGATATTCGAGAATCATTTTGGAATCCTCTTTCCAGCGTGTGCCTGGAATAAAATTCAAGCAAATATGACCTACAACCGTACCGTTGCACAAAATCTCGATGTGCTCGGGCTTTGACACGTTCAGCGTTTTGGCTAGGTACTTACGGGGATACATGGTCTAGACAACACGGGAAAAAGAATGCGATAAGAGATATCAAAATATTTGACAAGTCATCTACCTTTACCATGAAAAAAGACTGCGTGCTCATGCAAGGAGTCTTAAGATCACATAGAAGGAGGAAGAGGGGGATATCTGCTATAAGCATAGAAATCACATCCAGCAGGGGAGTCTGAGTTTTAGCAACATGTACTAAACACTTTGTAACTAGACAACCGACCCGCGCTGTGGATACAGATCAAATTAAATCATGGTTAGATCAGGTCTAAACAAACGATACAAACTCAAAATCAAGTAAATGTGCATAATTATTTGCCTACACACATAAATTGAGTCCACAATGTGGCACCTAAATTTACGCCGCGCGTCGGACATGTGACGACGGACGACGGAGAATACAAGTAGTACCCTCGAACGCAGCCATGACAGACTGAACCAATACCAAACCAAGAATAATTAGCTCATAATATCTCGTAAATAAAATTATGGTTCAAACGTACAGGTGATCAGACACTTTTTTGCAGTGTACGGATCCTGAAAGTAGCCTTTGCACAATTTGTAGATGAAGAACTCGTTGATATCAGCCATAGCAGGGTTTCCTATATGAAGAAAGCCACATATAATATATTTGTCGTTACGAAAACAAGTGAAGCGAATGAACTCTTCGTGTGGATTATTCTTTGGTTAGGCCATACTGTGCGTGGCTCTACGAAGAGATGATTCCAGGATGATGAACTCAGCGATGGAGTGAGTCCCGACATTAACTTAGTTTTAGTCATCGAACAATAATAACAAATGTGAAAAAAGAGCTTTAAGCTTCCTTTCAACAACAAACACTAAGCATCCCGTACGTGAAATACCTCGAACAGTAAGCTAAAATTTTAGCACTTCGCTGGTCTTTCCTTGTCGAGACTATTTAGTTGAGAAAGCCGTTGATGGATCGAAGCTGTGAGCTTTGTATATGTTCAGCGATAATATTGAACGTTGCTTGCCGCGAGAAGTGTGGTTCATTTCCACTATGAGACATCTTAATCGTATGTAATCGTTTATGACAGACATTGCACTTTGGCCTGCGAGGTTTGCGATTCAGTGTATCCTCTGCGCTCTCTTCAGCATTCTCACTGTTCCTCCATAATACTTGTAGATAAGGAACTGACTTGCAGCAACAAGAAAAATTGAGCGAGTTTGACGCCTCTACTTTTAACTTTTATGAACTTTACAGTTTGAGAACTTAATCAAGATATCCTTGAAAAATAAATGCTAAGTAAGAATACATATTTTTACCAGGCGTCGGAAGTGAGAGTACATACTGTATTGGGTAAGTCACATAGGTTGGTGTACGGTACACTTAGTATTGGAAATAAGGCTTTTATATTTAAATAATAAGATTGAATTTAACCCCTAAACAAAGAGTCGCTCCGCCACGTGTCGTGGTCACTGGGAGCACAGGGTTAATCAGGCCCCTGTAGATCAACTAAATTCCCGGTTAAGACGCGCATTGACGCATTTTGGCTTACCGAAAGTCCTCCGACGGGATTGTTTAAGGTTTCAACCCTCACCCCTCACCCCTCACGCCCTGTTGGGAAAATGTTTAATTGATTAAAAAGGTTTTGTGGAGATAACGTTTTGATTTTACTGTGAAAGATCGTGGTTATATCGTGGTTTTCGTTATTTTCTTGGTTATTTTCCGTTTCTTGGTTGGTCCGGTCGGTTGAAGTATCCCGACCCGGCCTTTGCGATACTTGCACATCGTATCACCCCTGATTTGTCCTCTGGTGAAGGTTTCCACCCGAGACCACCCCCCGTCTCGAAAAGGTCACATCCTCCGACGTGATCCAGATCATCCTTTTCATCTAGAGTCCACCTGTATACCCAAATGGGTACACACGGTGGCATCAAGCTTAACATGGATTCTATCGTACATGACAAACCGGTCTGAAGACCGGAAGGATCGGATCAGTCATCATAGTGATGATTCATCCGATCCTGATGCCGATCACGGAGTACCCCCTCCGATAGTTGGTCGTCCGGGCAAGTGGGAATCCGACTTTCCCCCAAAACTTCGGTTCTGGATTTGGAAAATCGGCTCCACCACATCAGCTTATCCCCGGTTAAGACGAACGTTGACGCACTTTAGCTTACCGGAAGTCCACCGACGGGATTGTATACTGGATTATTCTATTCCCACCCCGCATATCCACGTGTTTGGAACATATTCATTAATTGGAAAGGTTTGTGGAGATAACTAAGTGGATTTACTGTCAAAGATCGTGATTATATTGTGGTTTACGTATCTCTAAGTGGTTATGGTTATCTCCTTGGCCGCGGTCGGTCCAAAACTTCCCGACCCGACTTATACCCCCCCCTAATCCGTCCTCCGGTGAAGATTTCCACCAGAGAACACCCCCGTCTTGAAGAATTCACCTCCCCGACCTGATCGGGAAAGTCGTGTTCTTCTAGATTCCACTTGAGTAAATGTAACCACCGTGAATCAATGGGTACACAAGGTGCGATGAGATTAAAAATGGATTCGTTTTTTTTAATTGATCGGTCGGGAGACCGGGATAACCGGGCCGTCCACCCTCGTCCGATCAGGAGGTCGACCAGGATTCGCGAACCCCCTCCGATAATTGGTAGTTCGGGCCAGGGGGAATCCGGACTCCACCATGAACGTCTTTCTTGGATTTGGAAATCAGCTCCACTACAGAATCTTACCCACTATCAAGTCATTGTGTCGTCTGTCTACATCAAATACAACGTTTCCAGTCTTGGATTTCATCAAGCATCTTCTATATTTTGGTAACTTAACACGAAACATTTCGCTCCAATTTTCTATAGGAAATGATGTTTTCCGAATTTGTTCAGCCAAAAATACTTCCGTGAGTCGTATCTACTGGGACTTTCCATTCGCTTTTACGTTCAGGACCACCGTTCCTTTTAGGGATAGCTTCAATAGCTTGTCATCCGGAAGCAGGCACTCCAGATAACATTCTTCTATGTCTTCCAGCAAGCTTTTATCCTTGACCAGGTGTCTGCTTGCACCACTGTCGAGGATCCATTATGAATCGTCGTTCACACCTTTGTTTCGAGCGCAGGCGTGAATTTTCACATTGTTTTTCATTTTTTCTTTCGCATAATCTTCCGTTCTTGGGTGCTGTCTTGAATATCCTATCCCGTTCAACCAGTGCGAAAACTGGGTTAATACTTCGGTGTGCTTTAGGTGATTCGTTCTCATTGGATTGTACCTGGCCAAAAGCACGCCTCTTAGTCCTGATGCTGATGCTTTGAAGTATGAACTCCTCCCTGCACCCGAAGCTTCCGTCACAGCAACCCGGTATAACAAATGCGTCTCCCATGTTTGTTTTGAGACCTTTCACGACACCAACAATTTCATACTTGCGCGATTGAAATATTTTTATTGAGGTTTCCAGTATTTGATCTAAAACAAACCACAGCGGCGGGTTGATGCTCCACCATGTCCCCACCTGCTTATCAAAATATTTTCCCGCTGTTCCACCCAGATAATGACCTAACACGTCGATATTTGTTGTTTCATTCCACGGGAAGCCATAGGCGTCTTCCGCTATCGCAATTTGGCGCATAAAGTGCAAACCCTACTCCCTCCAATTCCGTTGTAAACTTCCGAGCCGATAAATTCCATAATTTAAATCTTTATTTCGCTAGTCGCAGGGAATTGTCTCTGCAAGATTTTTTTTTGCTTATTCCAAGCCTGCCCTGGCATCTAAAATAGAGGTTGCTCAGGCCCATTTGGTTATGGAGGCCCGATGCACCCTTAACCATCATCTAGATAGTCCAGTCTCATTCTGCGTCTAGAACTGATCTCCATTACGAACGAAACTGTCGTTTTCACGCTGGTCTCCAGAACTTCGTGACATCTCCAGTTTTTCCAGATTTTGTTCATGTTTTTCATGAGTTATATCAAACCTGGCAAATTTTCTTTCCCTTGGTGTCTGTTCTTTTTGTGAACTTCTACACCAAACTTTTTTTCGCCATCAACCACATTCCTGTTTCGCTGGTCGACCCTGTCAGCATCTTGAACCGAGTTGTTTCGGGAGAAGTTTTCAGTCGATCCGGCCGTCTTGCTTGGGCTCATAAGCTGTGGAAATCGCAGTTTGGAGCAGATAGAAAAAAGCTTGATAACACCAAGGTAGATGTAAAACTATTGATTATATATATTGAATGCAATTATCCTCTCGTTAACCTTAATGCGAATGTGCGCCGTAAAGCAGTTTCAAAACTGGTCTTGTGATCGCGCGTTTATAATGTAAAGTGTGCTAAAACAACAATAGAAACACTTGAACCTCTTCAACGCGAAACCTTGATTTCTACACCTATAAGAAGGGGCAGCGTACCGAGTACTCGGTACGCTTGTTGGGTTACTCCCAAGCGTTTGACTCTTGAGAACCGATCGAGGTTCTGAGGGATGACGCCCCTGACCTCCTGAAGGAGTTTGAGAAGAATATTTCTCCTTAAAGGCATAACTTGAACACACATCAGCACTAGGTGTTGATGCATTAAGGGCATCAATAAAGCCCTTGATTTCGGAGGGTACTGAAAAGTCACAGTAACCCCGCAACTCCTCCTCGGTCATGCGATGAGTGCCCCTTGGACAAGAAGGCGTTCTTCTTCAACTGAGATAAGAATGGACACCGCAAGGTATCCCTTCTTGGACGCAGGTATAATGGATAAACTTTATCTTACCTGCTTTAAGAAGCGCTTGTGCATTACGTGAACTCGCTTCACGTAATCACCGGGTCCTTTGTTGTAGTTTTGAACGAAGGCATTCCAACTTTGCGTCAGAGCGTCTTTATCGTCCCTAGGGTTGTCTCACATGCCGACATCGGAAATATGAGGATAATAGCCCCTGACGGGACAGTGCCCTGTCAACAAGTGCAGGATGACGTGAAACCTCTTCACCCTAAACGTTAAGCCGCATGGAAATGATGTCGCCATGCGCGCTTTGTTCGACACAAGAGCGTCGAACAACTTTGTTAATCTGAAAGTCTAACATTAGTAGACTTCATAGAGAAGACACTCCACGAAGTATGCTGTCAGTCCGTTTGGCGACAGGCGCAACTGTGATCATACCGAAGCGTATCTTCGAGCTTAAGGATGAGTGGTTCGAGGGTGGTTTCATCGTCCAGACAAGTTCGATGTAATATTGGGCATCCTTTAGATACACAAACTATCTCCTGGTTTAACCTGTCTGTGGCGGTACCGCAGGGACTGATCAGCATGCGAGTATTCCGGCTGTATTGACTGATACAACCGCAGAGTCAGATAGTCTGGTGGATAGCTACGGCACCACCAGTTCTGATCCGACACTATCAGCGGATGATACATCCGTTGATAAGAGTCCAGTGAATTAGCTCACGAGACAAAACTGCGTGAGGAGAGAGTGGTCAACACGTGCGATAAAGACCGCCGTGTTGAAGTACTCACGACCGACGACGGGAAGACACATCCACGGTGAAAAATGACCACCGTGAGAACGAGGTAAACAGTACCGGCAATAAAGACCCCGTGTTGTATCACCGCCGACTTAACACAGTCGTGAGGAAACTAAATCCCGGGTAGGCTGTGGTCACCATGAAAACGAGGCCTTGCGCATGGACGATAAATTCCACCGTGTAGCCAAACAGCAAAGGATCAGAATAGTGAGTCTGATCACGATGAGATTTCCGGTGAGATGATAAACGTCTTGACGCAGACAAAAACCTGAGTAATTAACCAGCCTCTCACACTACACAACCCTCTGAACCTGAGCTCGGCGATGATTGATCTTCGAGTTCTAACCTACAAGGAGTTTACAAAGCATTCACAAGAAGATAATATTGAACAGATCTGCATCATCGTAGCAACGGATGTGTTTGTTGGTATTTGTGGACAAATACCACATTGCAGGCACCTGACATTGGGAACGAGTGCATTCCCAATGTCCAAACCAAAGTTCAGTGTTTGAAGCGCAGAGCTGGGAGTTGTTTAAAGCAAAACTGCCCTTATTATTATGTGATTTGGGAATACGCTGACGTATTCTCAGAAGCAGTTCCATGCGAGCTCCCTAAAAAAAGGGACTCGCCATGAGATCGGCCCTCCCATTGTACCACGCGGCAATGGCCGTTACCGCGCGATCAGGTAAAATAAATTGATGAGTTCTTCGAAGATCATCGTAAGGCAGGACACGTGCGGGGGTCACTCTCACCGCACCCTAGTCCCACCTTCTGTGTGAAAAAGTCCATAGGAGGCTGGTGAATGGCTCACGCTTATAGCAATCTGAACGCTGCGACGGCACCGGCGCAAGCGCCGATACCACCTAACTATGTCATCATAGATGACACCGTCTTCAGTGCTCTCGATTTAAGGGATGGATTATATCAAATCCTCATGCATGATAAGGATGTCCCCCTCACCGCGGTAAGCACTCCAAGTGGTGTGCTTCGGAAGTAGCTAGTGATGTCACATGAGCTAAATGATGCCCCTAGAACATTAAATAGATGTGTCACGCTTCTGTTGAGCCTAGTTTGTGGGGTTTGAACCGAGTGATTTTGATGATGTGTCCATCCATAGCAAGGGTGAAAATGGTAAAAACGATGTAGATGTGCATAAGGAACATCTACCACACGAGCGTGGGTGACATCAGCATCGGTTTCGACAAGGTCTCGCTGATCAACAAGGATGTGAGGTGAGTGGCACACCGTTGCAAGAGACCGACGCCAGCACCACCTTCCTGCATCTTGGTAGCATCAGTCATCTCCACGACCGAGTCACATGCTTCTTTTTGCGTAACTCTCCAGCGAGTTTGCTGTGAATAGTCATTAAGTTCAGGTTCTTCAATGAAGTGTTTTTCACCAAAACTACCCTCGCCACCGTATCGTTAACCCAAGCTTTTGAATCATATTCTGAGACTTATTCTATACCGCGGTGCACTACCAGTTTCACACGATATTCTGCGCGATTAGCTCACTATTCGTGAGGAAAATGAAAATGACCTCGGTTTTCTGTCGGGCGATACTGGCCAGATTGCGGATACCGTGTAGAAATCGCTTTGGCATGTACGCGCATGGCTCTTTAGGCTGCAAAATCGATTTAATGTAACGCAGGTACATTGTCCAAACGTACTGGCGTACCGCTTGCATATATTAGTTGGCTCATTTGGAGCCATATCTTGACGTTTGAAGAATACTGACGGACATTTTAATGACATTGAACAGTTTAGACTTATTACAAATGAACTCATTGAGCGCCACGAAATGAATTTGTAATTTTATGGTCATTTATCAAGTAATCTCTGACTTGAGGCTAAAGAAAGGTGATGCTGTCCGAATTTTGCAGTCGAACGAAATATATTTTGGCTTCAATAGACACTAGTGTATAATCTGACCTATTCAATTTGACAACAAGTTGCGATCGTTATAGGTAGCAAACGTTCCACATACACGAACGTGCTGAGTGAAATGGACGACCGCTTAGTACACTAACCAAATCACACAGTATGTGATTCGTCAAGCTTCCTTCAATCGAAGTGTAAGACTGGCTATTCTAGAATAAAAAAGGAAGGGTATTTCTATGTCTTCGTGGACCTTAATGGATTCTTTATTAGTTTAACCTCATATGTCTTGGGAAATTCCCTCGAGACATCGATCAGCGGGAGTACACCATTTTGAGATCAAACTGGGATGCAGCATGGGTCAAAGTGGGAATTTTAGGTTTAACGTCTACGAGGTTTTTATCAAGATGAAGAAAAGCAATTCAAATTGGGAGAGAAATCGTATTAAATTAAATGGTGTCTAAACCGACTTTTATTACGTACAGTACAATAATATGCAACCAAAGTGAAGCGCGCTCTTCTAGGCACTGAAGACGACATCGCTCTTGTTGGACTCACATTTATAAACTCTCATCTTGACCAACATGAGCAATGTCGTCGGGAAGAGCGTGCTTCACTTTGGTTACATGTTACTGTAGTGTACGCAAATCCAAGTACGATTTCCCAAATAATATCTATAATTGGTAATATTCCAAAAAATATTTAGATCGAAAAAATCTTCAAAAAGTGACTCAGGATACCACCTGAGTTTTACATGATAATTATTTATGGTAAAATACGAGTACAATGTAGAGCATCCATAAGAAAGGTCCACCCTCCACCAGATTTCAAAGGGTTTCAGGATGCCTCAAGCGTGTACATGTACTTCAATATTATCTTCAACATAGAAAATCATTATTTTTCCAAGGTTATAAATGATTGGTCCGTACTTATGCACGCTCAACACTAATGGCTCTCACGGTTTGAAGGCAGGAAGGTATAACTAGCCTCTCAGCACGTATCTACGATTTTCAAACCATTAGAACCCCTTTGCAAACAGCAAAATTCCCACAGTCACGATTTAAGCCAATGATGTAAAATGAACGCCACGGTAGATAACCTCGGTATATATCACCCTATACATTTAACTAAGTCCGATTGGGTTCTTGACGTCTAAGCAAAAACAGCCAATCAGAGATACCTCCAACTACTCGTTTTTGCCTTCAGCGAGAATCGCAGGAGGCATACGTGTGAAAAATGGACGTTGAAGGCAGTTTTGTCCCCTTTTACCTACCTTTGAACCGTGAGAATTATGACTAACTAGGGGCGGGTTACGAGTGACCAAAAGCGGTTCGCGCATCTCCCGCGTAGTATTTGCCTTCGCAAAAAAACAGGAAAGCGGGAAGTCTCATAAATATATTTTGAAGATAAAGCTGGTATCTTGTACGTTATCAACTACTACAGAGTATTAATAATAGATGATGCATTCCTTCACTAAGTTCCCATTCTTGCTTTTGGATTAACCTTATAAGCATGCATCTCACTAGGCTTTGCTACTGTACCTCCTCAAACTTCCAATAAATCTCAAATGAATTATCCAAAAATAAACAACAATAACTAGTTACTTACACTATTTATATCTTGCATGGAACAAACTCTTTTTAATGCCAAAATCACCCAAAATACCTAGCTGATTCAGCTCCTAATAAAACTGATAAAGGGCATCAAATCGAATTTTTACAAACCATATTTGACAGTGTTATTTGGGGTTGAGATGTGCCACATTAAACACGCCCCTTGCTTCTTAAGTAATGAAGTAACAGTACACTTAATTGTTGAACTCGCTTGGTGATCATGACAGCGACCGACTGGCAGATCATTAGCCAAAGCACCGAAGCGGTACGATTCTCACTTTCTAAAAATCAAATTGTTTCCTCTAAAATCAATCAAAATTTAATCTACAACAATCCTAGAACCATTAAAAGAGACCGCCTTCCAGTAAAAAAGCTTCCCTATCGTCGTCTGATTCAGGAAGTACGTTGTATCCTTAACTGACGTCGTACTGGAGTCCTCACACCAACCGTTTTTCTTGTAGATGAAGACAAAAGATTCGTCTGTATCTGAAAAAAGAGGTGGACGGCAGTCGGAAAGATTATTCGCGGCGGGTCCATTGTGCAACGATTTAGGTGATGAAAACTAATAAATATATCGAAAACAGACCCTAATTATGATCCCTACCAGATTGGTAAAGCGATTGACAAGATTCATGACGCTGATATTGTCCATGGGATCTGACGACATCGAATATGACATTGTGCAGTGACGATGCAGCGGATGTGGTAAGTTGAATGTGTTCGGAAAATAGGACTATACCTAAAAACGAATGCTTTGGTGAATCACAGACGATGGTTGACTTTGGCAAGGTAAATCCCACAGTTGCTACCAGAGGATAAAGCTGTTGACCTATATGTTATCAAGCGCGCGTTTGCTAGCACTCATGTCAACTCGGAACTTTTAGAAGGTGAACTGGAAGTCTTAAAGACTGGAATTGAGACTGATTTAGGTGTTCGCTTTACAGTTAGAAGAAGTACTACGTACATATCGAGTTAAATTTCGCCGATCTGCCACAACTTTTCAAAATCTTTCTCAGGTTCGTTTACGAGGCCGTAAACGTACCATGGTCGGATAGAGCGGGTGCAGTTCGCTCTGATGGTACCGACCCGTCCGCATTATTTTGGGTAAGGTACAGCATATGTTTATTTTGGATTAAGGGATAAAATCAGTATACGTTTCTCTTTTAAGACTCAAGTCGCTACTGGTTCACAGCAGAGGTCCCGTCTAATTGTCATTGGTTTGCCCGGGGAAGGTTATAAGAAACCCACCGGAAGTCCCCCAGGCATGTGGTGGCGAGATACGCCTGTTGACGTGGGTGAACAATCTTCTGCGCAGATATGGCATCTTCCACCTCTGCGAACCATCTCCGAAGGGGTTCGCCCCCTTCGCCAGTAAAGGGCGATATCCGCGCCATTACGACTTCAACGCTTACTACAGGCGTTCCAGGAGGCGACAGCGACAGTAATGAAGCGTGTCGCACATATTGTGTCGTTTGAAACGACCTATCATCTCTAGTGATTCTTCCGTGGGTTTACCCCGGAGGATGGTAATGATGTCGGTCCCCATGGTCCGCATCATTTCTACAACAACGTCCACATTACGTTGATAAAAGTGAGGGAGGGCCTCCCTCACTATGTCTTGCGCTTGTTGACGATCGGTTGACGACATGTCGTCAACCGAGCGGCTCTTAAACTCTGCGCTCAGCTAAGTGATTAGCGGAACGGATCCATCAGTGGTCGTTAAGACGGACCACAAAGTGCTACCATGTGTAACAGGCTAGCTGTTACAGGCTTACACTGTTAAATGGAAGATGAAGAAGCGTGATTAGAATAAGAAGAAATGTAATTTGTTCCTCGACTTTAGTATTAAACTTAGGTCAGACTATTTAATGAGATTAAATAGTCCTATATGTGTCAATATATATGGCACGTGGCTGCAAATC
Source organism: Sclerospora graminicola (assembly GCA_001887855.2). Taxonomy (NCBI): domain Eukaryota; phylum Oomycota; class Peronosporomycetes; order Peronosporales; family Peronosporaceae; genus Sclerospora; species Sclerospora graminicola. The sequence goes on along the minus strand of MIQA02004115.1, from coordinate 9,352 downwards.
GGTAAGTTTAAGAGTGAATATATAATGCGATTTTTTAGAGCTAATTACTAACCTAAATTAATCATACAAAAATGTTATATAAAACTGATCAAATATTACTCTTATTATTAGATCCCTCTTGGATTCGGTATTTTCATCCGAATCAAAATTCCTTGTGGATTATAATAACTTATAATTCAATATTCACATTTCAGACAGTAAGTCTGAAATTGAACTGATATTTCGACTTAAATATTACTTATGTAATGGTAACCCATTACATCACCCCCCCCACTTAAGGTGGTTGTTTTTTTTAATATTGGCCAATCGATTGGTAGCACTTGTTGGTCAATCGTTTACAAAACCAAACTTCGCGACCAAGAACGCGATGTCGAGACACGCGGCTCTTAAGAGTGGTGCTGAAAACGTGAAGGAAGCCTCCGCCTCAGCATCCATTGCTGAGGTGTCCAACACAAGCAGTGACGCCACTAACGCAGCGTCAGACGAAGATAGACCACCGAGAGACGAAGATAGACCACCGAGAGACCCGTTGTCTCTAGTCACAGATGCTGCTGAAGCAGTTTCTAAAAACGGGCGTGAAGACGTTGCTAAGGCAATTTAACGCCTACCGAATGGCGGGCGGCGAAGAAGACGTTATCGCTGTTCGGCGATGACTCCGATTCTGAAGAGGAAGCCGAGGAAGTCGGCTTCCACAAGACGCCTAGCGGACTTCAATCCGCTAAGCATCATCGGAATGGATTCCGACGCTGGCGATTACGACAGCGGCGACTCTTACAAGCGATGGAAGAGGAACCAGATCGCTAGTTTACCCTGGCCCATGGCGTTCGCCGGGTTGTGGTGATGTTGAACCGACGTGAGATGTAAGAGTAGGCGGCGCTCCGTCTACTAAGCAACATCGGGCAGAAGTGGCTTACGTCACTTCCGTGTCGTCCTATCGTGCGGAACCACATGTCCGTAAAAGGTGGGGTTTAAAACCCGATTATGGGCTATGATGCCCGAATGTGGCGGTCATCGAAAACGTGACTGCCAATATCCGTTTTTCGATATCAACGTCCTGGATGGCTGTGAAGACATTCGGAAACGTCGATTCGATCGAAAAACAGACGATAGACGTCTGTACTTTATCGACCTTTTCTTTCAGGTTCGTTATTATAGGAACCGAAAAGGGTCGCAGAAGAACATGTATTCACCACTTGGATCTGGACCATCCACCTCCGTCCGGGATGAGGGTCTTTGCCCCTTGGATCTCGACCGTCTACCCCCGTCCGGAAGTTATGCTGGCTGGCTTCCTTCCGAATGGGAACTTCTGGATTCTTGTTACCTCCAAAACTTGGTAGTCATTGTGACGTGCGCCGCCCCCTTAGGGCCAAGCGTCATACGATTAATACCCACGGGTAATTCAGTCGAATCCATCTCCGAAGGGGCAGATTCGTATTGGGAAGAACCTGAATGTATTCCGACTGGTCTGCCAGTTACTGGTGGAAAAGGTGGGGTTGCCTTAGCGGTTGCTGTCATCTTCTGAGGTTCAGAGCGACCCACTAACGGTACCAGGCGGTCGTGAAGCGCGCTGGATGCTTCCTTTAGCTTTGCCGCCTCCAGATCAAATAACTGGTTCGGGTAAAAAAAACACCGGTATTGATGCCGGCTTGTTTGAGGTCGTCGAACAGTAATCTAATAAGGGCTAAGTGACCACCTGATACAGGTGGGGGAGATACGGGACACTTTAATCCACCCATGATGTTGGGTCGGGTAATCTTCAGGACCCTATCTGTCCGCAAAACTGACCCAACCCTCTAAGGTAGTACGCACGCTCCAGATCGGTGTCTGTAATCTTATGTGGTAGGCCATACAGCTTTTCTTCTTCTTCCTCAAAACGTGGCCTATCATGTGTTGCTCGGATCTGGACCACCTTATGAGGTAGGTGGCCAGGTCCTCGCCCATCCAGCTTTCAAGGGGTAGGTAGCCTGGATGGTGGGGCGGTCCTAGGCTGACCAGATTTCCACTCCGGTCATATCCAACCTTCGGTTCTTCTTCTATCTAAATTTGTTCTTTTCTATATCCATCGCATGCGCTTGTTCTTCGGATCATGATAAATTTTCTCGGACTATAGTGACCTATAGTCCGAGCCGGCTCCAGCTGAAACATAATGACCAGCACTATAGTCCGGGCCAGCTCCAGTTGGAGCCTCCAGGGGAGTAACTTCTTCTTTAATGTCGACCTCATGCTCCCAATCCGAGGCTACCATCGCATTCTTCAATCTTCAGCAGCATTTAAGGCGATATGCCTTCCCCCAATGTGTGGTGGAGTGATCCAGAAAAAATCAGGAATAAGTGATCCACATATGGTTTCTGATTGGTGGTTGTCGAAACATCCATCAAGGCAGAATCGTTGATGGGTTGGACAGGCTGACTCAACTTATGATGGCGTAAATAATAACGGGCTATCGTGAAAATGTGGAGGAAAACATGGTGTTGCCGTTGCCGCACCTTGTCCCAGAGAAAAATGGATCAGCCAAGTACCACGAATAGACGCGGATATCCGGATGCCGGACCGGTTAAGATACGTGTAATGGAGCAGGTTTATGGACAACTTGGTATAGCGGATGTGACGGGACATGATTAGTTGGAGCCGGTAATTGCTGATCCAAGTGGTTCAAGTGACGGGGTATTGAAATCTCGGTTAACCGACTAAATGAGTTGGACCAGCCTTAAGACATGAAGACCAAGCGTTGGAAGGAACCCTATGTTTAAAATGGTGAGCTCCATGGGGCATATCGGCCGAAGAAAGTAGCGGAGATCAATAAACCGGCTCGGAATCGGCACTTAAGGATCGGATCGAGCCCGACTTCAGGAGGAATACCGACTCGGTCGAACCTTGCGTGTTTAACGCATAATGGAGGTTGAGGACAGGTTTGGACAAGTTAAGGATGTCGATGTCTAGTCGATTCTGAGGTGGTTTGAGGTGATCTCGAGGTGATTCAGAGCTGGTTCAACTTGGTGTTTTTGGCCGATCCTGAACCGGTCTGGATCGGTCCCGAATCAGCTTCCAGGTGCTAAGAAAGAAGGATTCCAGCCAAATCAGTGTTGAATCGGATGTACAACATTCCAAGAAGCCGACACTGAGCTGGTTTCGAGCTGATACTTGAAATCGGGTTGGTTGAGGATCGGCAGAGAACTGGGTCGGGATCGGCTGTAGATCGGTCTAAAGTGGTACGGATCAGGTTGAAGAAGCGTTGAAGACTGGTCTATGGCGGTACCAGGACAATTTGTGACGAGATGCACATAGGTTGATGTATGGTACAATAGGTATTAGATATTGCATATAAATAATAGGATTGAATTTACCCCTTAAGCAAAGAGTCGCTTCGCCACGTGTCGTGCTCATTGGGAGCGCAGGGTTGAGAAGGTGTGCCTCTTCTTCATGGCGAGACGAAGAATAAGGCTTAAATCGCCCGACATAAAACGTGGATGTCTATGGCATGTTTAATGTATAGGCATTCTCTCTAACACAAACAGTTTGACTTTAAAACGTACAATAAACTTAGGTACTAAATTTTCCAATACGGAAGTTGCTGATTGCATGTTTTGGCAAATTAGGCGATCTCATCAAGTCCCAATCCACTTCTTGAAGTGATCGATAGGACCCTCAGCAGCGCTCAATTTAAATCGAGCACGGCCTGCGTTATCTCAAGCAAACTATGACTCTGTTCGAGCTTGTTGGGATGCAACCTGGGCGCCGCAACCACAAGGGGGACTACTCCGCAACCACAAGGGGTCTTATCTTCGCCCCTGATTGACAACCAGAGAAATAAGAGCTACATTACCAAGAGCTTGATGGCAAAGCGCTCGGTTCAACGGGATCGAAGGCAACTTGCCTAATACTTGGTGCGCTGGTTTGGGTTACTCTCAAGGGTTTGACTCATGGGAACCGATCAGTTTTAGGGCTGCCCCTGCCTTTTGTAGAGAGTTCAAGAAGAAGGACTTTCTCGAACTCAGAGCTAGTGCTATCAATACCACAAATCTTTGCTGCATTAAGGGCAGCACCATATCCTTCATGTCTGAAGGTACTACGACACCACTGTGCCCCCCCATTCCCTTTTCGGTACTGCGAGGTGCCAGCTTTGACAGCGGATGCATTTAATATGCACAGGACCACCGGAAGCTATTCCTACCGCAATACAGGCGTAGTGAATACACTGCACTTTAGCAACCCGCTATAGCTTTTAAAACGAGGTCGAGAATTACTTTCACTTTTTTGCATACAATCTCTGGTCTTTCGTTGTAACTATCATCAAACGAGTTCAACGATTAAAATAGGAAATCTTCATTGTCTTTAATATATTTTAGGCTCGATAGATATCAAACTTGAATGAAAAAGTAAGCAAATTAAATACAGTTATCGCCGGCACTCGGATCAAATTTATGATCCAAGAAGTCTTCACAGTCCTCTAAGATAGCCACATCGAAAAGCCTATCTTGGTCGTCGGCTTATGGAACCCACCACTTACTGGCGCAAGAGACCAGTCAGAGGTCCATAACCCAACTTGTACGAAAAATGTGGTTCCGTACATACTACCTTAGCAGAAGTGACTTGAGCCACTTCTTAACCGGCGCCGTTTTGCAGGTGGAGCGCTGGGAAAAGCAACGCTACACGTAGAGTCATGGCAAGGTCTCAGCGCGCGTGTGATCTCGCGCAGGCTTTAGCCTGACTCTGCTTGTCGTTGGTGGTGCAGTCATCCGACTTAGCACCACCACATGATAAAGCAATGTCGTCAAAATCGTCAGCTATACATATCAAATTCGATATCGTCGCACATCGACGATCTTAAAGCGCCAACCCACCCTTTGTCTATTAAATGTAGTTTTAGCAACATCACCTTCTTCTGATGATGCCTTAGCATCATCCACGGCATGAACAAACATGTTGTCTCCCGACTCATTCTCATCAGACGCCTCCTTAGCAGCGTTTGGCTGAGCCTTTTCGGTAAGGCCTTGCGAGCTTTAGCGTTTACGCTAAGGCGGGAGTCTTCTTATCAGCAGCACCCAAGAGGTACCGCCACGTTTGTTGGTTACGCTGTTGGTAGCTGAGCTGGTAATTTATATTGCTCGAAAAGAGAACATTGGATTATATGTATATTTATATAATCCATCGGAAATCGGATTTGATACATGTATCGAACCAAAGAGGAGATACAACTCTATAAATTTGACAAACATTATACTTCATATTGTAAGTCAGTTTAGACATAATTATATACATTAGTCTAAATTCACCCAAATAGAATTTCTTTTACTCTTAAACCTCCCTTCTAGCATAAACGGCTTTAGTCTGGGACATAAACTAGAAGTGGTATGTCTTCCAAAGTACTAATTTAGTATGAACACCAGTCTTTCAGCATTTGTGGTCCAATCTTGTTCTTTGAGGTCTGCAAGACACACCTTTATCGCCCTTGATAGGGTCTGTCCCATCCGTTCTACTTTGTTGTTGCCTGTGGCCAATATGCCGTCGTCGTGTTCTGCTTCTGACCCAATATTCGATTGAAGAATCCAAGAATCTCAGTCATGAGACTAGGCTCTTCATCATGTCTGACTTTGTCCGTAAAACTTGTTGGAAACGCGCTTTTCATACTTTTGACCGACTTACTGTGCAGTGTGAGTGGAGTCGGCCACCGCGATCTACAGACCTGTAAATAGATCGTTCCAAATCAGCGGCTCAACCTTTCCATGAGGAGTCTTGGATATGATCCATGGCTATCACTTAGAAGGGGTATGTAGCCTGGATATTCCCAACAATCTGCCTCTAACGAGCGGCAGACCCATTCATGTCTCACAATTTGTACAACATCCGCCTTATACGGTAAAGTCCTATCCAAGGGAGGCGTCCTATGATTTCTTCATTCTTACCTCGTGATATCATTGTAGTTTTTTTTTTTGGGGGGGGGGCGGGGAGGGTTACACTCACGAAGTGGACTCTAGGCCCCTAATGTCCTCCTTTCAAACCGACGTCATAGTGATGAAGGTCATTTTGTTTCAACGAATTGGTATCAACTTTGCGGATTGATCCCGATCTTCGTCGATTTGATCGAATGTACGATAGAAAAACAACACTCTATTTTTCGTCGACCTCGTAACTCGCAGCAATCTTAGTGCAATCATTCGCCTGACTTTGACATAATTTTGTCAGACCTCCACACAGAATGTATTTAGATCGGATGAATTTAGTTATAAAATTATGTTGGCATTACTACGCATACAGATGTCAGTTTTATGATGCTAGCAAGGCAGATCAAGGAGATCCCGACGCGATCTACACTAGCCTGGTAAGTGTCGGCCAAATGGATCAGTGGAAAATTAGAGAGATGGTCAACCCTATTAATGCAGAGGTCGTTTGAAATCACCCCACCGGTCGTAGATTGTAAGAAAGATATGATTGTTTTAAGTTTCGATTGATCGGCAAGTTTAAAGAAAAGTGTCGTAGCTTATGTACCATATTACGAAGTTACCAGTATGGACTCTGCTGGCCACGCCATCGAACTATACGCTCGGTATTTAGCGTCATAAGATTTCACCGACCTTACTTTTCATACCGCATGCGGGGACGGGAGGAGTTGTCTTATATCGATACCAGTGGCGCTACAGGTACAACGACTAAAACTAGCTCATCTGTGGTCGATAGCTGCAAGAGACGGTTACCAACAGGCGTGGTAGACTTAAACGGGATTGTTCAGACTATTCTGCAGGACCAAGGATCTCGCGGTAACTGAATATACAGTTTGTCAAGCAGGGAAGTCGGTTGGCGTGTGAAAAACACGATCAGTAGCAAGAACAAACATGGAATGCTGGGACCGCGCAAGCTGACCAACATGAACAGTTATAGAGGGTATACTCAAACCGTCTTAACCATTGGTGATACACGCCCAATGGAAAATAGTCTGGAAATGAAAAGCCAAGGATTACGTCACTCAGATGTATTCAGTATCACACTCGATATAGATGAGTACCCTTATCACGGCTTACTTCCAAGTTGCATGCATTCGCTCTGGGGAACCTATAGTTGGGGATTTAACCCCTGGATACAAGAAGTGCAAGCGAGGGTGCTCGTTCCATGGAAATATGAGCGCATCCCGATAGTGTATATTCGAGATTTAGTAATTGTAAGACTTACGAAAACAACGTATGTGTGGCAGGTAAAGGGGGTTGGAGATAAATCACATACATGCGCAAAAATAGGACGATGGCTCTGTGCCATTATCCTATCATCGCCAAGAGTGCAAATTGGTCATACGATTGGAGAAAGGTTTCCAATTCTTCTCGATAGAGCGCCGACCTGTTTAAATTCTTTTGAGTGGACACTCGTTACGCCGGGGACGGTCAGAGGCACCGCGACAGTTGGCGGAGACTCCTGTACCTTATCACAACAAGCGGATGGGATAATTTGGAAAGTGACATCAAGTACATTACAGAAAATAATGAACACCCTTCAATTCTGGACGAGTTAGTGGTATTGCAACCCCATCCGGATTTGTATTTGATCGGATGGTCGGTAGAAGACAGGACGCCGATTCGGAAGATTTGGCAGAAATTACGCAGAGCTTTTCGAAAGCTACTACCAGGGGATAGCACCACAATTGCAAACGGTGTTGGCGAAGTGGAAGAACAGGTATACGGCGACCAGCTTACAAGATGTGGAGCCTCAAAAGGTATGGGACCATGAGAATATGCTAACCAATTATCAGGTGTGGGTGCAGTTCAGGGCAGTGACTATGCAGTTAAATACATTCCATATCCGGACGACCTCCGACAGGAGATGTGAATTAGATCACATACTAGGACGGACATATGCCACATCTTATGGGAGTGTAAAAGAGCAAAGGCTTTCTGGTGGCTGCTGATCCAGCAGTGGCGAGGTGTTATGATATCGGATACGGATTTATCTTTATTCGAAACAGCGGTGGTGTCTCGAACGGCACCTCCAATAGGATCACGAATCAAGGAGGCAATGATGCAAAAACATGGGTGGTACGACGAATCGTATACAGCCGTATTTCAGCGACTGTGGAAAGGCCTGTGTGGGATAGGCATCACATGGTTATGGCAGCTCAGGAATCAAACGATTTTCCAAGGTATATTGAGAGACGCGTTCGACCATCTTGAGATCATTTGGACACATTGCCGTACCCATAGGTAGCAGCAGTAGCAGAATACGAGGCAAGATTATACTCAACTCGGGAAGAAGGTATCCGACTACAAATTAGTTTGCAGTGCGTCTTCAATTATCTTCCAGCACCAGATACCCAATCCCCCAGTCTTGACCAAGATCAACTACGTGTGCCACGAAACAGTTACACATCCACGATGCCTGAGCCTAGACTACATTCTAGAATGCACATGTTTATAGTAGCTAATAGTTAAGACTAATTAGACTATATTTTACTACTACTGTCGGTCAGGAGGTGCTGCAACCGCGAACATCACTATTAAGACCAGAGAAAACCCTATCGCGGATTGAAAGGTTTTGGCAACCATTGCCATTCTCATGCCCACTATGCATTGGGACAGGTGCGTGTGTAAGAATAATGAACAAACCGCGGAAAACTTGTCGTATAAGAAACATGTCCAAAGTGTCTCATCTTGTTCTCATTTCACTACTTCGTACTCCTACAAGCAGATTTGCAGGGTAATATTGGAAGCGCACAATCAAGATATTCTCCTTGGTAAGGAGAAAATTCATGAAGCAACCAAAAGGCCGTCTCATATTTAGCGCAGGTGGGTTTTTGGAAGATGCAACTGATATTAATAGATACACGCTAAATTTATTAATTATATTTGCTCTTGTATACGTTGTAGCGCTCGCGGCAGCATTCGAGACTACATAAATGAAAAGACGTAATCGCTTAATCCAGACGTATCCCGATAAAAGCAGTGCCTGACGCACATATTGCTGAAGATGCTGATGTTGATCCTGTCGGGTATGTGAACGGACAACATCGTCTTGCCCATGCCAAACACCTCATCCAGCACTAATTTCGCGCCCTTAATTTAAATTAAGTAAACGATATCTATCAAAAAGAGCGTGACATTTATGGTCCCACGTTTGGCTTGGTTTCACAGGCATCTAAGAGCGTAAAGTCCGTATCCTGCACGACTTCCTGCACTACGCCTTCCGGAATTGAGTCATTCTATTTATAGATACGCACACGTAGACCCACTAAGCTTTTAAGCAGCAGTAGTAACGTGCGCGGCTTTCGAGTCGTTTTCTTTGGTCTGGTCAACTCAGCCATGAAAAAGATTACACCACTAATACCCAAATTATCCACGTGTCAAACACCACATTGCTGTGAATTATTATTATT
>MIQA02004114.1:0-11959 GCA_001887855.2 Sclerospora graminicola | reverse complement strand
TGGAGTCCTTGAGTAATATGCCTTTCTAGCGATCCCTAAAGGCAATGCAAACCTTTTTGGACAGCCTGAATTATTACAGTCGGTTCATCGAAGATTTCGCAGTCTATTCGGCGGTCCTATTCTAATTGCACGCTTCCTCACCTGCAAGCCTGTAACAGATTAGCCTGTTACATCTGGTAGCACTTTGTAGTCCGTCCAAGCGACCACAGTTCATTTCGTTCCGCTAATGAACTAGCCGAGCGCTGGGTTTAAGAGACGCTCGGTGGACATGTCGTCTATTGAGCGTTAAATGAGCGTCAACGAGCGCAAGACTTAGTGAGATAGGCCTTCTCTCACTTTCAACAACGTAATGTGGACGTTGTTTGTGGAGAATGGTGCGGACCATAGGGACCGACATCATTACCATCATCCGGGGTAAAACCACGGAGGAAGCACTAAAGATGATAGGTCGTTTCAAATGACACTAAATCGATCCACAGGTGCGATCTGCGTCATTATTGTCACGGCCGCCATCTGCAACGCCTACAGCAAACGTTGAAGTCGTAAAGGCGTGGATATCGCCCTTTTCTGGCGAGAAGACGAATTCCTTCGGAGATTGTTCGCAGAGGTAGAAGATATCATATCTGCGCAGAAGATTGTTAAACCACGACAACAAGCTTATTTTGCCACAACATGCCTGGGTAGTCCTGCCAGGGCATGGGCGATGAGTCGCATATCCACTGATGAATCTGGGTTCCTGACGTATCAGGAATTAAAAGCTGAGCTGAAGCTTAACTTCGAAGCTCCAGAAATGGAAGTTAATTTCCGTCAGGAGCTCATGGAACTCCGGCAAGGTAAGCTTAATCTTCAAGCTTTCGCTCAGAAGATACAATATTTGCCTTCAAATATTATATACGATCCGGTGCCCCCTGCCATGCAGGTCACTGGCTTCATGAAGGGCTGAACGATGGTCCCGTAAACATAATCTCTACCGGCATCTGCCAAAGACCCTGAGGGATGATATAGATCAAAGCATCCGGGAAGAATTCAGCATGCGATCGGCATCATCGCATGCTGGATTCAGTCAAAGGGCTCAACAGCCTTTCGACTTAGCATGCCGCACATGCTGCATGTTACCCAAAACCATAACAGATGAAGTTCAAACTTCGTCCCACGTCATCACCAACCGCGTCGGAGCATGTGTGGAGGAGGGCCACAGCCAATGGACCTATCGGTTGCAGTTGCCGCGACGATGAGACAGCCGAAGAATAAGAAGTTTCTTCGCTGCAATCGATGCGCGAATATGGGGCATTATGCTCACGAGTGTATGGCGCCGCGGCGCCACGAAGTCAGCGGACTGGTCAGTCCGCTGGTAAGCGATATCACCAGGGGCATCCCTCTGTTAATGCAAAAAGTCATTAGTATCTCCACAATGTTATGCAGATTATCCATGTCTGAATTTCGGACCTTAAGTCTGCGGGAGTACTTATCCAGATTGCACGTTTTGTTCCTACGACATACTCTTCTACCGGATTGTGGTAAAGCGATCAGAAAATGTTGAGAATGAGGTGGACCACATATGGCCGTTGATTGGTGACGATGGAACACCCATCAACATGAGACAGTTGATGGGTGGGAAAGGCAGATCGCATATACGATGAAAAGGTGGCGGACAACGGGTATTCGCGATGTGAAGAGATCAGCCAAGTACTGTTACTACGCCCAGTCCCAGACACTGATGGAACGGTGGAGATCACGATCGCGATTGTGATCACGTTTACTAAGTGGAGTTCCCGTGGATGTATAACGAGTTGGAAATACAGCAACTGGTGACATGACGCATCAGAGACAGTCATCTAGCCGATCTATGAACAGTGCAGCTGTTGAAGTTGATTATGACACGAAGTTTCGGCCCGATCGGCCGAGCCAACTGATTATGCCCCAAGATATGAAGATCAGATGTGGAATGAAATGGGGCATGTGGAATGGCGAGTCGTGCGAGTGATGATGACCGATGGATTTGTCCGAGGATGACGTGAGAAGGCCCGATTAGGCCCGATCAGCTGAGATCGGTGTGATATGGTTGCCCCGACAGGATATGAAGGTCGGAAGTATGGCTGAGCAGGTGAATAAAGTCGTTGTGATGGTGACCCAGAGAGTTTCCGAAGTGATCACTCGGCTGATCGCTATGCCGATCGTGATCGGGGCTGATCAGCCTCAAACCGGCGTCCAGACGCGAAGGCAGGTGAAGTTCTCAGTTAAGTCGGGCTGGATATGAAGTGAACAAGTGTCAGAAGGGCAGATCTCAAGTGGTTTCCAAGTTGTTTATCGAAGATCGGGATGGTTGAAGATCGTTATAGGAGTCTGGTCGTGATCAGGGCAGAAGTGGTACAGATCAGCTTGAAGGTGCAGCTAGGATGGGCAAGGTGGTGCTATGCAACCGTGCGACGAAGTGAACAGGTTCGAAGTATAAATCAGGCATGAGTTGGTGTATGGTACACTAGGTATAGGACATTGCATATATAATAACGGGTTTTGATTTTCCCCCTAAGCAAAGAGTCGCTCCGCCACGTGTTGCGGTCATTGGGAGCACAGGGTTAACTAGTCCCCTCTTGCTCAACTAATTCCCGGTTAAGACGCGCTTAGACGCATTTTGGCTTACCGGAAGACCCCCGACGGGTTTGTTTAGGTGATCGAACCTCACCCTCAACGCACACGTGTTTGGAACACGTCAATAATATTGGAAAAGGTTTTTGTGGAGATAACGTTTGTGGATTACTGTGGAAGATCGTGGTTTGATCGCGTTTTCTTGGTTTCTTATTATCTCTCTCTCGTTGGCTGGCCTGATCGGACGAACTTTCCCGATCAGTGCCTAGATACTGATTAAGTATCGACCCCAACCCGTTCTCCGGTGAAGATTTCCACCCGAGGACACCCCGTCTCGAGAAGGTCATTCCCTCCGACCTGATCAAGATCATCGTTTTCGTCACCGAGTCCACCTGAGTGAGTGTAACCACCCCCGATCAACGGGTACACAAGGTGAGATGAAGTTGAACATAGACCCTGACGCGCATGACGACCGGCCAGATGACCGGGAGGATCAGATCAGTCACCATAATGGTGATTCATCTGATTCTGATGCTGATCAGGATCGACGGTGTACCCCCTCCGATAGTTGGTCGTCCGGGCCAGTGGGTATCCGGATTCCGCCCAAGACTTTCGGTCATGGATTTGGAAATCGGCTCCAACACAATGGTGCGCGTGCCCGGATCACTTGGTGACTCAGGATATCACCGTGATTCCTTTGATGATGAAAAAGATGTGAAAATCAAAGTGGAGGAAACTTTTTCGGGTGTATTGGAGGAAGGCGTATCGCCTCCGATGCTGTCCAAACCTAAAGGAAGCGATGGTCGACCTGGTCTGGTGGAGTGCCAGGTCGAAATTAAAGATGAAACAACTCCCCACATGGCCCCGATCGGGGCCGATCTGGGTTATAGTAAAATTAACTATAACCCGGGAAAGGATCGAGGTGCTAACCTCGATCCTATGCATAAGAAGAAAATGGAAAAAGACAGAAAAAACATGGGGGCGGATCATTGTGATCCACCTAAAAAATATGTGAAACCTAAACCGAAGATCTTCGAGGAAGACGAAGAGAAGACCGAACCAGCTGAGAAGACCACTGTTCAAGATGTGGAACGACTGTTCTATCTTCGAGAGTTTCACAAGTTCCTAGCTACCAACCGAGTGATGAAGATCATAAAACCCAATATCATCGGGAAGCTTGAAGGTCGGGCGACCAGGCCGGTTATCACAGGCAGTCAACTTGATCTGATCAGGAACCTCTTGGCGCAGATCGACGAAGTTGGTTTCACTACTGGTGCGTTTGACGCGAATATGCTGTTCGATCTGGACCAAGGAACGATCAGAGAAGCTATGACAACTCTGTATGATCACCTTGCCTCGTTACTAGGGGCGAACCCCGTGGTCCAGTCGCCGATCGCGGATCCTTCACACCGATCGCAGTTGGTTGAATATCCTATGGATATTGAGTCAATATATCAATCGTCATCACAATCTGGAGCGGACTCCACCGACTCCTCGGTGGGAATAACACGTATGACGTTGGGCCCGAAAGGGATCAAGCAGATCGACCCCAAGATCGAGTCGCAGAACAGGAAAAGGAAGCCTGAACCTGGTCGAGTCGGATCGGACGATAGTTTTGAAGATGCTCAAGAAGTTCCACAGAACAATCCGACTCCCAGCAGTAGCCCTACCAACATACCGGAGGTCCCAGAGCAAATGAGAACCATGTTCGCGACTATGATGAACCGATTCGCAAGTGAACAATACGGATTACCACAGTACACACCTGAGCAAGTACAACCATGGCGATCAACACCAAACATGAATCAATCCGCTAAAGAAATCGGTCAAGAAACCCGTGGACGTGGACATGGAATCAGTTCGATCAGCCGGAATTGTTCGATCAATATGCCAGGTCGATCGCCAAGATCGATTTCATAGATCGCCCCCACGTAGTGATGTGGACATGGAGTCAGAAGGAGAGATCAGTCAGCATTTCGATCCGGATGATCTGGACATTGAGATGCCTCGTAGGGCGAATATGGCCTCCGCGCAGGCATTTGACAGTGATTCGGGAACGATCACTCGAGTGCGAATGTCGGCGATCTCGGAATTAAAAGATTTCACTGGCAAGGATATGGATGATGATCAGGCTAGAGCTTGGTTGAGTCGGACTAAATCAGCCTTTTTGAGAGACAAAACACCGGAAGGTGAAAGATGTCTGATCTCCGCTGATCTAATGAAAGGTCCGGCCAAGAACTGGCTTAAGCAGCTGAGCCGAGAAGTGCGTTTGAAGTGGCCTCGATTGTGCGAAGAATTTGAAGAGCAATATTGCAACTCGGGGGTGTCTGTCGCGAGACAGTATTACCACATGAAGAAAAGATCCGACGAGACGCCGATCGAATACTTACATCGGCTGAATGTTGCTGGTCTACGTGCGAAAATGCCGATCAAGGACCCACGACACCCGGATATAGCTCGCGAGCATGTCGAACACTTTATTGGCACTCTGGATAATCGTGATCTGGCTGATCAGCTAACCCTGCTCCGTATAAAGGATTCAGAGCAACTGGAACTGACTCTGAGGACGCTGCAGCGAGCCAAAAGTCGACAGCCCAAGGTCGAGGTAGGATCGAACCGGTACCGGTCAAAACCACACCCTGATCAGGGCAAGATACCGGCGGCACGACCAGCCAGAGCAATTCGGATGATCACGAAGGAATCGGACAGTTCCGGTTCGGAAGAGGAAAGTGGTCAATCAAGTCTGAGCTCGGACGAGGAACAGTATCGTCATATCTTTACGACGGAGCCAGTGTATCGCCCGAGATCATCGGCTAATGGCATGGATGGACGGAAACCTGGTGGTATTCAACCTGATCAGGACCGATCTCGTAAGAAATGTGTGCATTGTGGGTCGACCAAACATGGAGATCGTGATTGTTGGAAAGAATTACGTGTGGAAAATGTGATCGTAAGGGTCACCCTTCTGATCATTGTTTTTTCGTGTGCAAGACCTGTGGGAAGCTTCATGACGCCGGCGCCTGTCCTATTGAAGAATTTTTTAATCTGATGCGCAAGTGGTATGTGCCGACTAAACATGCTGGTATGCTTCCACCAGATGTCGAGAAGATGTTAAACTAGATCGCTCGCCAGGTTGGAATCTGGTTCGAGCCGAGCGGTCTACGTTCTGCATTTATGCATATGTCGGTAGCGGAGATAAGTTTGAGGAAAAGAAGATAACCGACAATACATATTCTAATTCAAATTGCATCGATCGATGTCCGATCCATAGTCTCAGAGTGGATGAATATTCCCGTTCGGACGTGATCATGGAGTTGGATCTACTGCCCGGTAAACCCGGAGGATACTGGAAGTATCACTCTCCCGACAAGTGGTTTAAACAAGCAAAAACTAATGGGAAGATCAACGACGAAAAAGCCAATATTCTATTTGACTCTGGAGCAGAAGTCTCGATCATAGACTTTGCCTGCGCTCGTAAGGTGGGATGTCGTATAGACAGTACCCAGAGGCAAGAATGTGTTGGGATCGGCGAAAGTGCGTACATGACGGAAGGGCGATCACGTGTTAAAATCACTCTGGCCGGTTCCCTGGTCTACTATTTCAACGCTTGGGTTGGCCGGTTAGCCGGTCAAGACGCGATATTGGGAATGGATTTCATGGTACCAGCCGGTATACGGCTCGACCTGTCTCATGGAACCCTGACTCTGCCGGATGAAGTGCAGATTCAGTTATTTGGCTGACGACCTTTATATGGTACTCATGTACGGATGTTAGAAATGGGTCAGTACGAGAACATTGGGGTGTCCCGATCAGTCGATGTCATGATTCGGTCGAGTGATCGGCAACAGAAATTATGGCTGACCCGTGGTGAACGATGGGTACCAACGTTTGTTAACGGTATCGGCCGATCAAGCTATATCAGGGTCACAAATATATCCGATCAGCCGCTGATCATCCACGAAGACATGATCTTAGGGATGTGGTTACCTGAAGGGAAAGTACCTCGACAGATCGGATATGTCTCAGTGGGATCACGAAGATACATTGAATGGCAGAATCTGGCTTATCAAGCCACCACGGACCTGATCAGTGATGAAGACTTAGCGGATGAAGATACTTCACCTATGGTCGAGAAGCCGGAATATTCTACGCCGACCAAGCTGCTGATCAGGAGACCACCGACCGAAGCGACAGGGGAAAGCCGGGTCAAAAAAGGTTCACAAATATTGAGTATTATTAGACCCGTCTCACCGAAAACCACGGATCCAGAAAGCGGAAATGACGGTGAGGAGTTCAGGAACGATCATGAGAAGGAAAGGAGGATGAATCTGCCGTAGTCATTACGGAGGAAAGTGAACCCAAAGTAGACCATCAGTCGAGTGACTTACAAGGAGCGACTCAAGATGATACCGATCAGGAAAAGGCAGATCAGGTAGATGAACAAGTGTGTATAACGTAATTCATCAGATTATGGGGCCAAAATGGGTATTTAAGCTTTTTGGCCATTATTTTGGCACTTTTAAGCCAATCGGATTCAGACAGGTACAGAAATAAAGCTGTTTTAATGGTGCGTCAGCTGGTTTGTTTATAAGCCTAAGCCGTTAATATTTGGCTTTTCCAGTGGCGCACAAATGGCAAAGTTTGAGTTTTCTATGCACCAGTTTTTGGCAGGAGCTCTATTGAAGAGAACGACCACTATTGTGGTTTTTTTTAGTCAGACGGACCGAAAAAACATACGGAAGCATCGAGATAAATAATATTTTAGTTATTTTGAGAGAAATATCAGTGGACTGTTTCTTGCGCAAGCGTCGTGTGATTTGCTCGTCGGGTGCCATAAACTGATGCTGTGAAAAGCCAGCCAGTGGTTGGAGTGTATTTTGAATATCGTGGTCTGATTGGTTATCGATAATTTTTCCGCTATAAACTGATGACCCACCATAATCTGATGAATTACGTTACATGAAGGTGGTGATCAGTACATTGAAGGTCTCGAGAAGCAGATGGCCGTTGTGCCGGAAGTATCGCCCAATATGCCAGAAGTCACCATGGAAGATCTACAGGTCGGTATACCGAAGTGAACACTCCCGAGCAGATCGATCAGTTGAAGAAGATCATCTTGAAAAGGCACCACTTACTGATGGGAAAGGGTAACGTCCTTCCCCAGCCACATTCGGAGCTGTTTGTGATATAGACGTGGGAAATGCGAGGCCGATCGCTCAGCGTTGTCGTAAAGTTGCACCTCAATACCGGGAGAAGTTGTCCGATTTGATCAAGGGTTTGCTGAGTACAAAGATCATCCGACCATCAACATCGCAGTGGGCATCACCGATCGTGATCGTGATTAAGAAGAATAGGGTTGATATTCGATTGTGTATCGACTATAGAATGGTGAATCGCCTCACGAAGTTGATGGTCTATCCGATGCCCCTGATCAATGATTTATTAGAAGATCTGAATAAAGTTTTATGGTTTTGTTCGCTGGATATGGCTAGTGGTTTCTGGGTGGTTTCGATGACTGATCGCGCTCGAGAGATCTCGGCGTTCGTTACACCTTTTGGGCTTTTTGAATGGAATCGGATGCCGTTTGGATTAAAGAATGCCCCACAGATCTACCAGAGGCTGATCGACAATGCTCTCTATGGGTATTTCCAGATCAGTGCTGATCGGAAAGCCACTGATCTACATGATGTGTTTACGGAAGGTGAGCCAGACCAAGATCAGGGCCGATCAGTGTTGGGAAGGCGATCATACATAGATGACATCTTGGTCACAGCAACATCCTGGGATATGCTATGCGATAAGGTCGAACGACTCCTGAACACCTGCGAGCGCTGGAATTTATCGATCAGTGTGGTCAAGAGTTTCTGGGGTCAACCCAAGGTCGCTTACCTCGGCCATAACGTGTCAATCCAAGGTTTGGAAGCAAACCCGAAAGATCTGGCTGCTCTCAGCAACCTACCTTTTCCCCGATCACTGAAGGCCATGCAATCCTTTCTCGGATCTCTGAATTATTATAGCCGATTTATCGAAGACTTCTCGATTTACGCCGCTATACTATATGAACTGAAGGAAGTGGATTATCATGGGCTACGAGAACGTGATCGGGTAGGAATATCACCAATTGAGACTGATCACGAAATTGAAGTTACTGAAACGGATCTCAAGACTGGATCACTAATCGATCGAACTGATCCAGGGTCAGAGGACCATATGAAACGAGCTATGGTAGCTTTCAGTATGTTGAAGGCGAAGATGATCTCGACGCCGATACTGAAACATTTCGATCTGGAAAAGATTCCCGTAGTGATTCTATATGCCAGTAAATGGGCAATATCGGCCGCACTGGTCCAAGATCACGACGGAATTTACTGCCCGGTGACGTTCACAAGCCGAACATTAAAACCGAACGAAGTTAACTATGGTATTGTGGATAAAGAAGTGCTAGCGTTATTACGTGTATTGGATGTTTGTTACTCTATGCTGGTAACTAGACCGATTAAGATATTGTCCGGGAGATCTAGTTTAGCTTGGTTACTGTCAGCGAATGGTTTAGACGGGAGACTGGGGCGATGGGCAGCGCTGTTATCTCAGTGGACCTTAGAGATCATCAAGTGCACCAAGGGCGAAGAAGAAATTCTTGGAACACTAGCCGCCAGCATCACGCCCCGATCAGAAGTCGATGAAGCCCTGATCGAGGTCGCTCCTCGGAAGCAACCACGAGAATCGATCACTATACCCCCACCGATCATCGGCTCGGAGGAAAATCTGATCGTTGTAAGTTTCGACGGATCAGCGAGTGTGAAGAAAGGCGTGGGGGCGTATAGCGCGCTGTTATGGAAACTGCCAGAATGGACTGTTATATCGGCCGGCTCAGATTATACTCCAGGTATCACGGTCAATGAGGCCAAATATCGTGGTCTGCTGCTAGGTTTGGATCTCTTGCAAGAGCAAAAGATCGGAAGAGTAATCATATGCGGAGATTCAAACCTGGTAATTCGGCAGATCACTGGAGAGATCGATTGCAAAGCACCGCGTTTGAAGTTGCTGAATGATCGCGTTATGAAAGCTTTACGTGGATGGCCAAGGCATGATCTTTTACATGTGAAGCGTGATTGGAATCGGAGTGCAGATCACCTCGCCACTATGGCCATGCGTGATCAGGCCGGATCAATAGTTACTGATCAAGCATTGCTGGAAGAACTGGTGGAGATCAGTAAGCTGCCTGAGATGATTCTTGTGGAAGATGAAAAGGAAGCAGCCCAGATCTCGATTATGACGAGATCACGAACCAGATCACCACCTAACAGATCACTCTCTCGAGAAAGCCTAACAGAAGAAATAGTACAGGAGATGCGGATCGAAAGAATTCTCAAGGCACAAGACGAGGAAAAATGGATCGTTGATTTGAAGGCGTTTCTAAAGGGTGATCTGGAGAAGCTGAGCCAGGGTGATGCAAAAGATTGTGCTAAGATCGCGTCCAACTACGAGATCGACGAAAATGATCTATTGTTTTACTATGTTCAAGCTGATCAGGCCGATGCAGATCTGGACCGATCGGCAAGGCTCGTGATCTCGGAGACTTTACAAGCTGATATCTTACACCATTATCACGTCAGTTTGGAGGGTGGCCACCAGGGCGTAGGTCGAACGTATCACAGGATTCGCAAACATTTTCATTGGAGAGGCTTATATCGAAGTATCCAAAAGTTTGTCGGGACATGTACGGATCGCGAAACCGGAAAAGGTATGCCGAACATCCGGGGTAGATCACCTGGAAATATCCAGGCGACCTACCCTTTCCAAGTGATAGCGATGGATCACATACCGTCCCTGCCAAAATCGTTCAAGGGCAACACAGATGTGCTGATCTGGACTGATCTGTTCACGGGATTGGTGTTCGCGAAAGCGGGATCTACCCGAACAGTCCAACAAGTCGCTTGCAGTTACGAAGAATGTGTTTTTGGGCGGTTTGGAGCTAGTGAAGTGATCAGGCATGATCGCGAACCAGGTTTCATGGCCGAAGTTTTCCGATCATTCAATCAGATGCTTGGCCAGAAACAGAGCGCGACCATGGCATACCGTCCGCAGGCGAACGGTAAGGCCGAACGTATGGTACAGACGCTAACCAGAGCTATCAAGATGTATGTCGCGGACTCCGCTCAACAAGATTGGGATGAATATGCGGAGAGACTGGTGTTTGCGTTGAATTCCTCTTTCGATCGGATCAGGGGAGATACTCCATTCTACCTGGCGTATGGTTGGGACCCCCGATCTACCATCGAGTCGGTGATCCCTGTTGGATGCACCCGAGGTCGAGATCGCGAAGCTCGTCGACGGCGTATGGGACTCCAACGTCACTACCAACATGCGCGGTAGCAAGTCAATGAACGATTGCGGAGGGCCATCCAAGAAAGAGCTGATCGGAACAATGATCAGGCCGATTGAGAGAAGAGTATTGTTTCTAGTGGAAGGAGTATGCACCGGGAGCGTAGGAGAGACTGCCAAGGGATTGCTAGCGTCAGCGGCCGAGAGGCGCGGATGGGTGGCTATCCGGCCGAGCCGGCCGGGTACAATGTACCATTCGTACTGGTACCATATGGGTTCGGTGTACCGGCCGGGCTGGTACACAAAGTCGGAGTTAGCCGGGTTGCGTTGGGTAAGGTACATGACTGGTCAGACGTGTTATTTGAGGTAGGTTACACAAAGGGAGTATTGGTCATAGGATAAATCAGTATACGTTTCGCTTTCTTAGACACAAGTCGCTTTTATTGGTTCACGGCAGAGGGCTAACAAGGTCCCCTCTTGCTGTTATTGGTTTGCCCGGGAAGGTTAAGTTAACCCACCGGAAGTCCCCTGACCGGGAGTCGCGGCGACTTCGTATACTCACCTCAAGTCGCCCGTGTTTTGAACACGGTATCAAGTATTGGGAAGTGGTGACATTTTGGCCTTCTGTGGAAGAGTGTGGAGTTGTATCTGCCTCGTTTACACATTTGGATTCGCCCTTCATTATTATTGGTTTAGCTGGCCGATCGATTATTCTCGGTCCAGCCGGTACTATACAAACTTCAAGTGTCCTATTGGTTTAGCTGGCCGATCGACTTTTCTCGGCCCAGCCGGCACTATACAAAGTTCAAGTATATTACCCAACGAGCTCCCCGGTGACGATTTCCGCCCAGGAGCTACCCTAGTCCTACACTTCATCTCCCTATTGGACGGATTTACACTTTTCGCCCTAGGGTCCACCAGGAGAGCAAACCACCCAGTACTGACGGGTACACAAGGTGAGCTTTTAACATGCAACATTCGAGCAGTCGCGATCAAGCGGATGGAAGCGACCGATCCAGCCGGCCTCAAGCCGGATCGGATCATGGAC
>MIQA02004112.1:0-22787 GCA_001887855.2 Sclerospora graminicola | reverse complement strand
ATGTAGTGGACGTTTGTATAATAACAGACTACATAAAGGGAGCTGATAATGAGCCTTCAGTTTCCGCTAATGGGCCTTCACCTCATGAGTATATTCAAATCATTATGGCTTTGCGACGAATTAGTTGTTGTTGCTCCACTAAGTTGAGTGGCTTGATGTCCCGAGGTGAGCACGTATCCTCGCGGCTATTCAAGTTGTCTCTGCGCAGCAAAAGCATTCGTAATCGTAGCACCTCCCTCATCAGAGTCGCATCGCACAGAAATGTCCCCTCTCGTCGTTTCCCACCTAATAAAAGCTAGGATATGTCAACACAAACACTACAGGCTTCAGCGTCCAAGTTGCAGCTCCACGTTTATCTCACATTGCTACCAGCCATCCACCTGTTCCTGAAGATGGGTATGATGAATTAAAGGGGTTTCTGGCCGTTCCGTCGACTTCGGGTGCCGCAATGGAGCGAGCCAAAGATATTGTTACGGGCTGGATGCAACAGTACGTGGACCCAGCGATGCCTGGCCAAGTCGCGACTGTTATGGTCATGGTGGCTGATGCCATGAAGGATTCAAACTTTGTCATGCAAGTGTACACGTGTCTTTGCGATGCCGGTGTGTCCCCGTCGCCTATCACGCTCGAATGTGCCGCTGCAGCTTGTGCTGAGATTGGTCTGTGGCCACCAACCTTCGAGATCATTGACTTAATGCACGAAGCAGGCAGCCATCGATTAGCATTTATGAGAACGCGATTGTGTCGTGTCATGTGGCGAAAAAGTGGATAAAAGCGAAGCAGTTGCTGGAAGAGATGCGAGCGTATGGACTAGAAGCATCGCTTGAACTCCATGTAGCTTCGATACGACTTTGCATTGGGAGCAATGAACCTACGGCGACAAAAGTGCTCTTTTATGCATTCTTGCGCGCGTATGCCGGAGAATTGGATCTCGAAACGAAACACAAGCTTTTAAGTGACCTTTTCTACGCTGTACTCAAGCTCTCTTTTTTCGTGAAAAAACATGTGCAACTTGGATAGAAATCTTCCCATAACCAGCGTGTTTGATGATTGAACCACGGACCAAGTATACGTTGGCATGGAGAATTTACAGTGACTTCTTTCGTCAAGCCGGAGACAGTTCTTTCCTCTCTCCAGCCACGAGACAATTTAACGAAAATGTGATTCATCGTGGTACTGATCCGGGACTAAGCTTACAAACGTTATCTCAATATTTAGGGACAGAGACGGAGGAAGAAGAAATATTAAAAAGGTACGTTATACAGTATTTACCGCAGGCACTAACGCATATTCAGCAAACAGAAATGTACCCAACCACAGCAGCTCGGGATGGAGATATAGTGGACATCAATCTACGAGTGGAAGCAACACCTTGGCATGACGCCATGCCGGCCGAGGTTCAAGCATTCTGGGGGACATACCATTGGTGGAATATTCCATGGATTTTGGAACCGGCACAAGTGCCAGTTCCGTTTTGAAAATATGATAGAAATGCGAAGGTCTCAATTAAAGAGCAACCGATTCGATGTACCGGACTGAGCATCTTTTCATGGAAAGCCCAAATGTTGGAAGAAGGCGAGTACACAAGGGCAAAGGTGTTACGATGGCTAGCAACGCTGATTTTATGTTCACCACGGATCTTCGTGGGTCAATGCATAAGCCAGGACCCGCCACTTCAGCTAACATCAAGCCCAGTGAAGTTACGACAGGTATACTGGAAAAAAGCGGAGAAGGCGTGATCCATGGACGGGACTTGATAACGGGAGACATTTGGAGACGCGCGCAACAACTAGATGGTTTTGTTTGGGTCGTGGAATCTTTACGCGACGAAGGAACAGTGGCAAACTGTGAAACTGACGGAGTAAGTCAGGTGATCTTCACGGCAAACCCGCAGATACATGGTTTTCCGTGGCGAATAAAAGAACACCCGGGGTCAAGGACCAAGCAACATTGGCTTCGGAAATCGTTTAGAGAATTGTATTACAAGTACATCTCTAAATCATTACATGGAGTTTTGACAAGCTGGACGAAGGAAAATGAACGGGAGGAAGGGGGATAAGAAGCTCAAGACCAATCAGTACAAGAATTATGGTATCATGGAAACATGTTAACAGACTACCAGACATGGGTTGTTTATAGAGCGGCAACACATTAGTTGAATGTCTACTACCCAGGTTTTTATGCGGTTGATAACGCCTGCCGCCGTGCAAGGCAGAAGGGAAAGGGGTCAAACATATTGTGTGGTGTGTAAGCGGGCCATGTCTTTCTGGGCCCGGCTTATAAGTTATTGGCACGGTTAGGTAGTTCCGGTAGATACGGTGGTTTCATTCAAGCAGACTATAGCCCAACGAAGAGCGCCACCGGTATCATCCAAATTCAATTTACGCATTATTAACAGGTGCGAAAAACAAGCAGATGAGTGTATGAAGCAAGTTCCTCGTTTGTGGTGGGCGATATGCTCAACTGGCTTGGCATGGATCTGGCGAGTACGAAATCTAGTGGTGTTTCAACAGCAACAATGGAATCAATTTAAATTTACGGAGTTTATATGGACGAGAACGATGGAGCAAATTAGGGCAGTCGCAGAGTTCCAGAAACACAGGGCGGATTTAAGGATACAAGGCATGCAACTCCAGATTTGCCTGGAGTGCTTGTTGGATATTGATGGTAATCTCAACCCACGTCAGACCGCAATAACTCCTGATTTTTCGCGGACGACGGCAGGTATATGGAATATTACACAGGCAATTCATACATTTATAGTAACTAAAAGAAATTATAGCTAAATAGACTACAATTTACAACATGGTTGAGTCTTTGATTCTTTATCTTTATCTCCGGATTTTACCTGTTTTAGTCCATATATAGTTTGAAGAATATAGGATGATAAAGGTTATGTTTTGAAGGTGTGAAGAATGAGTCTAGGTGAGTACCGTGGCTAACCAACGTTTTGTCATCGACGGTACTCGAGAAAGGAACAAATTGAGTCCCCTCTCTTTGTTTGTCTTGTTAAAACGTACTTGTCACTAAACATCCAATACTGCAAGATGAACTTCGGCTGATTTATTAAATCACTTGCTGAAGCTGTCGGGACATCACCTCATGTGTCGGGAAGAGAGCAGCAACAATTATTCATGGACTATCTTCGCAAGTGCGCCGAAAATATACAAGCTAGAAGGGATGAGTTTGATTCACCGGATTGGGTGACGATAATGGAGGAGGGCCGTCCTCGTCAGCTGCTTCAGCCTTGTCGTTGACCAGAGCCAATTCTTTGCCAACGACATAGAAATATCTTTTAAAAGAACGGAATGACATGCATAAATCAGTGCAACATATCGTCGAGGAAATTAAGAATTGTGTTACTTTGGCAACTATCGAGAATCAAACCGAACCATCTTACGCTGTTGCTATACGAAAGCTCTTAACATTTCCCGGGTACATTGTGACCAAGTCCGACCTGACACTACCGTTCAATGTTGTGTGCCTGACGGTCCGCACTGCACGATGGTGGAACGCAAGGTATTTTTTTGCGAGGCTTACGACGGTTATCCCAGATCCTAGCAACTCCGTCCATCGAATATTTTTCGGACATACAGGTTTCTCTGAGGTCGTGGTAACTGAAATTTTCATTCACTGGTTGGATCAGATACCGCCAGCAGTGAAAGCGCTCTATCAATTCGTTTGGACATGCAGACGATGACGGAATAATCATTCTGGGTGCTGCAGCGGTTGTTTGGATACGTTAACACAAGTACAGGGCGTATATCTCCTGTTAGTGTTGTCCTTCGCGAAACGTGTCGGAGATTAAAGCTGATACCAACCTTTTTGTTGTCGAAGCGCTGGACTTGCAAGGTTTTGAGACGTGGTATGACGTCTCTTTGAGCGCCGAAAGTGATATAGTACAGTGAGTAAGCAACGCCGAATTATCTGATCTACTTGCAGCTTCACGTTGGTTCAAAACTTGTCCGGCGCGATGTGTGGGCAGACTTTGGCTATTGATGTCTCTGGAAACTGGAAGAGGCAATAAAGAGCGTAGTCCATGCCACAACCAGTCACATAATCGATCAACTATATTATTTAATTGTTGGTCTATTATGAAAGTCAATCGGCTAGTGTTAAAATTGATCTTCACTGCGAAATCTGTTTCCCCAAATTTTTATCTTTATCATCAGCGACAGAATGACCACTGAGGGTAAAGATAAAACTGTAACTGCGAAATCTCACTAATTTGTTTCCATCATTACATCTTTAAATGAAAAGGTTTGCTACCTTTTAAAAGCTAGAATCGTGAAGTGGAGAAGAGTCTGTGTGATATGGAAGACCCGAACGTAGACACTTACGCGGTAGAAAGGAATTTTTGAACAGACTTAATTAAGGTCCTTAGCTCACTAACTATTAGCTAGTTTCCTCCGTACGTAAAGTCCAGTCTGATTTCCATCTACATAATTCGATTCGGACTTGTTGTGAGCATTAATCCATTTTGTAAACACCCTTCCTAAATCTATTTGGATCTGAGTCATTATCATTTCATGTCGAGGAGCCTTTAGTAATGTTTTCCAGAATTGCCCTGGGTGTTCTAGAGGTTGTGATAGATCTTGCTGCCCTGTAGGCTACCCCTCTTGTGGTACTGGATTCAACCGTTCCTATTTGCTCTACCAGAGGCTTTTGTGAATCAAGCGTCGGGCTTGTTTCCGTCATTCAATGACTTTGTCCTATAGCTAGCTACCTCTAAGCCTTTACATGTATACTGTTTTATGTATGATGACGCGAGATGATGACGTGAAATGATGGCGCGAGGTCGTATTGTCGAGCGCAATTTCACAATATTCTAGATGTACCTCTCCATTTTTGACTTCACCACGTATGTGGTGATACTCGATGTCGATGTGCTTTGCCCGCCCATGATTAACCAGGTTCTTTGTCATCTTGATGCATGATTGGTTATCCTTAAGTATCTTGAGGTTTGGCGCTTGGTCGCCTACTGCGAATAAGATCTCGCTCATTAGCCTGTAGATCCACTTTCCTTCCTGAATAGCTAGGCTAAGCGCAATGTACTCCGCTTCGCTGGTTGAAAGTGACATACTTGATTGTTTCTTACCCCCCCCAGCTTATTAAAGCACCCATCAATATGAACGTGAAGCCTGAAGTCGATTTTCGATTCGTATGATCACTGGTCCAGTCAGCGTCTGAGTATCCGCGAAATTCACTTTGTCACTGGGTTGAAACATATGCCGTGTGACTTGATTCCTTGTAGGTAGCGAAAATTCTCCTGATATCAATCCAATGTTCTACCTGCGGATTCTCCATAAATCGCGATATGTAGCTCACAGCGAAAGCAATATCGGGTCTTGTCGCTGTCATCAAACTGCATTAAAGCACCTACTGCTTCGTGAAACCGCACATCAATTTTATTTGTTGCGTTGCTTGTGGTAAATCGAGTGCTCATGTCCATTGGGTGTCACAGCCTTACAATTTTCCATTCCGAAACGCTTGAGAATGTCGTCAATGAATCGTTTTTGACACATCGTCACACTTCCATCTGCATTTTTACAAGTTCGATGCCCAGACAATATGTACATTCACCACTGTCCGCCATTTCGAAGCGTGTCTTGATCTCCTTCTTTGTTTGTGTAATTAATTCAATTGTGATGAGGACATCATCGACGTAGACCAGCACCAAAACGCATCGGTCATTTGTACACTTGATGTAGAGACATGGATCTAAGGCCAAAACCTGGAATCCCATGAACCGTATCAATTCGTTGAACGTTTCATTCCATACTCATGAAGCTTGTTTGAAGTCGTAGATTGCTTTTACCAATTTCAGGCAGTTGAAGCTCGCATCAATGTCCATTCCTTCGGGAACACCACAGTATACTTCTTCTTTCATGATTCCATATAGGAAGGCAGTGACGACATCAAGCTGATCTAAGGACCTTTCAAAATACTCGGTCAGGCTTATTATCATGCACAGTATCACATATTTGACGACAGGGAAAATGCTTCCGTATAGTCGATGCCGTGTTGTTGTTTGAACCATTTTGCCACGAGTCGAGCCTAGTATTTCTCGATTGATCCGTCGGCTTTGCGCTTGATCTTAAAAACCCATCTTGTGCGGACGGTATGCTGTCCAGGTAAAAGCTTGGCGGCTCGGGACACTTCACGAAATCGCATTGATTCTAGCTCAGCTTCGATCGCCTTGCGTCAATGAATTTGATCAGGTCCATTAACTGCATCCTGGTATGCTCTCGGTTTCCGACAGGTCATTTGATTCTACTGCATTCGCGTTAGTGTACCAAAAGATTGGAGGCGTTAAGTTTTTTTTCGACGTTCGCTCGACTGTTCCCCGTTTAGAAAAACGTTGCTCAAGGTTTTCAGGTGAACGTGCTTCTTCCAAGCCAGCTTTGTAAGTCTTATGGATTGTCGAAGTATGACCTGGTTCCTGTGTGGTTGAACGCTTCTTTCGCTTTCCTGCCATTTTGAGATCTGTCGGGTAGTCTTCATATTTGTCGTAAATACTTAGTGAATTGAATTCTAGTTCTCCTTCATCACTTGTAGTATCCACACCAAATTGGGATTCATCGAAGTCAACTTGTCCAGCTTCAATGTCAAAGACTCGGTACGCCTTAGCTGTTTCTTCATATCCCAAGACGATTCCGGCGGGATCCTTAGGGTCCCACTTGAGTCGTTTTTCTTTGGTCTTTAGGACAAGTATCTGGCAACCAAAGATTCGCATGTGTTTTACGTTTGGCTTGGACTTGTAAATAATATCGAATGGGGTTTATTGTCAATTTTGGATGAAGGAAGGCGATCTTGATATATATCGCCGTCATTGCTTCTTCTCCCCAAAATCACTTGTCTAATTTTGCGTGATGCAGCATGCACAGATCGTGGCGATTGTTCGAATAGCCCGCTCAGTTGTACCATTTGTTTGATGCACATATGGAACTGTGGTTTGTTGTTCAATGCGTTGGTCTTTCAAGACTTTTTTGAAGGGGTTCGGCGCAAATTCTCGGGCTCTATCATGCCGAATGAATTTTACTTGTTTGCTGAATTGCGTTTGAATCTTGAGAATATATCTTGTAAGGAACTCTTCAGACTCGGACTTGTGCTTAGGGTAGTAGCCTCTCATGCATCCACTCGCTTTGTCAACGATAAGAAGAAGATATTTGCTTCCACCTAGCGAGTTCTTTTCCATGGGGCCACATATGTCAAAATGCAGAAGCTCGAAGTTATCATAGCGTCGTTTTTCGGGATTGCTAGGGAATGATTTTTGGACCATTTTCCCTTGTTGGCATCCACGACATAAATTTGACTCTGGAGTCTTCGCATCCTTGATCATGCTGGACTAGACCACCCTCCGGAGTACGTCTATGGAAGCATGTCCCATTCTCGCATGAAGATCAACATGGCGCGTTAAGCTTGCCGAATTTACATACTGCGATTCGGTACGGAGCCAATAGAGGCCATCCACAAGATCGGCTGTTGCTACCAGTTCTCGATATGTTTTGTTGGCAATGCGCATGTGCGACCCATCAAAAACAACTTGAAATTTGCCGCACTTGTTTATTTGTGGGACAGATAACAGATTCTTGTTCATCGTGTTTTTGAACTCGATTTCATGTGCTTGGCCATTGGGCAGAACCACTTGTTTGATAATTGTTCCCACACCCTTGATACTTGTTTTATTGCCATCAGCAACCGAAAGTTCACCTTCATCTTGTTCGCTTAGTGTTGCAAATTTGGCCTTGTTGTTGCAAATATGATGCGAAGCCCAGCTGTCAATGGCCCACATTCCAGGCATGCTTGTACCCTTTGGAAGTCCACATTCCAACGAAACGGCAAAGGCGATACGATCATACTCGTTATCTTCGCTTGGTCTATGAAAGACATTGTTGGCTCCGTGTCCATGAACTTCACTGCCGCGTTGAGCACCTTGGTTTTCATCTTTCTGTTTGGTCCAGCATCGCTTCGTCGTATGCCCCAATCCTTCGCACTACGTGCATTGGCGAGTTTCCCGCTCTGCACTAAAAGCCTTTGTTGCTTCTTCAACTTTGACCAGTGGAGTCTTGACACTTTGTCGCTTGATGTACTCATTCGTTAGCACTTTCACAGCATCTTGTGTCCAAAGTTCCGAGTTGCTCATTCCCATGTGAGTACCACATTTTCGTAACTCTCTCTTCAGTAGACTTCAAAGTAAGCAAATGCCCACGTCTGCGTCCTCCATCTTAGCGCCGATGCTCTTGAGCTTGGCACTGAGTTGAGAACTTCATTACAGTGGTGTAACACATTCTCGCCTTCATTCATTTCCATGCTGAAGAGCTGTCGTTTAAGAAAAATGCGACCGGCCTTCTGCGATCCACCATAAAGCGTATTGATGCGTGTCCACGCTACCCATGCTTCTTCACAGTTATCCACAACATGGTGATAATTGGCGTCCATATGGAGTACTAGTAGGCCGAACGCGACGTTGCTTGTCTTTCCATACTGTTCCGAGGCGCGAGTATCGGCGAAGGTTGGGGTGGTCTCACGGTTAACGACATGCCACACGGACTTCGTGAGGAACACGCCACGCATGGAGCGATTCCAGGTGGCGTAGTTATCGCCATTGAATTTTCAAAAGCGGCCTTGGCTGGCACGTCCACCGTAGAAGTCATGCTTGGGCTCATAACCTTTTAAAAGCTAGAGTCGTGTGGCGGAGAGAGTCTGTGTGAAACGGAAGACCCGAACGTAGACACTTACGCGGTAGAAAGGAAGTTTTGAAGTGAGTTAATCAAGGTCCTTAGTTTACTAACTATTAGCTACCTCTAAGCCTTAACATGTATACTGTTTTATGTATGATGACGCGAGATGATGACGCGAGGTCGTATTGTCGAGAAGAACCGGTAAACTGGTAATGCCGTTATGATACCGGTATAAGGTTGTTAAACCGATAACCATCAATATCTTCAATACTACCATAGTGGCAAAAAAGGTTTGTAACCAAAGTAAATATTTAAACCCGTCGGACACTTTACGTATTGGAGAGGGGATCAAGTGACTTCTGGATTGAACAACTTGATCAAATACACTCAAGCGAGTGTCCAATGTTGCATCAACGCTGCGAGAATGGCAAAAGTATCAGTCCAGCCTTGCTATGCAGCGTGACATGGATATCTTTGACTCGTTCCAGGTCAGAGGGGACCTTTTAGAAAGCCCAAACATGAAGGACTTGGTGATATCATTCGCAAACAAGCAAATGAGATTGATTTCACGGCACGGTATGTGGACGTTGCTTTAAAACTGGCGTTGCTTAAGACTGGTGATACAAACGAAATAGCTTCGAATTGCAACAAGAGCAATTTGAGAAATGGTGGCGCAACAGGAATTCGATCAACTTGAGACGGACGAAAGTGTCGAGGTCCTACGGAGCCCATCGCTTAAGACAGTAGCAAAGCTACATAACAAACACAGTGCTCTGGTAAGTACAATAATGTACTCAACGTTTTAGTGTGGATCTAACTTCAACGCTGTTGATTTCGCTTTTAGTCTGCCTGACAGTCCAAACAAGGCGTTTTCACTTGTTAAGTGGTACACAGATAGGTTCAGTGATGTAGAGGGCGCCCCTCAAGTAGCGACTGACTGTACTCTGTGATATACATACCCTGTAGTCCATGAGCGCCATGTTAGAAATTCGGCATGCGTGAGAGTACAAATTTCGTCGATGAAGCGATTTATCACCTCCGCATTCTCAAGACTGACCTTGGTTTTGTTGGCGCGAGCCACACCACGTGGCTTGTGAGCGACGATACCACGCTGAATGAGACGCCAGGCCGCGGTGACGGCAATTCCATGATGCTTGGCAACAACTTTCCAGTCGGTACCTTCTTCGAAGGCCTCATAAATCCGCAGCTCGGCGGCTACGTCGCACTTTCCCTTGTTCTTCAACATCAAGAAAGGGAAAAAGACACGAGAAGAGCGCGGCAATTCCAAGAGCTAGAAAAATTTTCCCGATAATTTTTATTATTATTTCCTTTGGATGAGGATTTTTCACTTTCGTGGCAAAGCTTTAGTAGTTTACTTATATTTAAATTACGTTGTCCACTTTGATTGCCAACCTTTTCTTTATGGACTGGCAAATGTGTAGATATTTGGAATATATCCTGACAGAACTGGTGCAAGTTACGTTTGACAGCGCAAAAATTTTACCGCACCCTTGATCATGGTGACCCCATTCTTTCTGTATCTCTGAAAACGTCTCAGCTTGACTTCGTTCTACTGCTTGATACGACGTTGCTTGTGTGGAGTGCGTAGCGTTTTAAATACGTTGATAACCAACAGTAGTAAATGGGCACACTTGAAACTCCAGACCACATTTAGTGGATCCTGAACGTCCATGTCGGGTACGTCCGCATGACCAGTTCGCTGAGCGTGATGGCAGCGCTGATCGCCAGTGGTCACGTGGCTTCTTGCTCCGGGGAGAGACCCTACCAGAGACCATTTGGAACGTAGCAGTTGGATCCAGCTGCCTCCTGTACGTCGGGTGCAGAATATATCTGCACGACAATTTCGTCCTTAAGTGCGTGGAAATTTGGATCATATGACTTTATCCTGCGTTATCTCTTTCGTACAATTTTTTAAATCCAAGACAGACGTTCTTGGTGGAACCCGTATTCCCACTGACCCGGACGACCAAATAATCGGAGGGGGTTCTCCACGAATCCTGGTCGATTTCTTGAGCGGACAAGTCACCACTAGGGTGACCGGCCCAATCACCCCGATCTTTCGACCAGTCATCATGCACGACCGAATCCATTTTTAATCTCATCTCACCATGTGTACCAATTGGTTCACTGTGGTTACACTCACTCAGGTGGACTCTTAATGAAACTGAACTTCCCGGTCAGGTCTTGGAAATGACTTCTTTGAGACAGGGATGTTCTCCGGCTGAAATCTTCACCGGAGGACGGATAAGGGGTGGTTTTGTGTATAAAGTACCGTATCGGAATGTTTCAACCGACCGAACCAGCCAATTTCGGGAGATAACTGTGGTGGGGCCGATTTCCAAATCCATAACCGAAATTTTGGGGGGAAGCCGGATTCCCACTAGCCCGGACGACCAACTATCGGAGGGGGTACTCCGTTGATCCTTGTCGGCATCAGGATCGGATGAATCATCACTATGATGAATGATCCGATCCTCCCGGTCATCCGACCGGTCGTCAGGCCCGATAGAATCCATGTTTAATTTCATCTGGCTTTCGGTGGTTACACTCACTCACGTGGACTCTAGATGGGAAGGATGATTAGAATCAGGTCGGAGGATGTGACCTTTTCGAGACGGGGGGTGTTCTCGGGTGGAAACCTTCACCGGAGGACAAATCAGGGGAGATACTATGTACAAGTAGCGCAAAGGCCGGGTAGGGATACTTCAACCGACCGGACCAACCAATAAACGGAAAAAAAAAGAAACCACGAATCTTCCACAGTAATACCAAAACGTTATCTTTTCAATCACTTAAACGTATTCCAAACACGTGGGCGTAAGGGGTGAGGGTTGAAACCTTATACAATCCCGTCGGGGGTCTTCCGGTAAGCCAAAATGCGTCAATGCGCGTCTGAACCGGGAGTTAGTTGAGCTGCAGGGGATTAGTTAGCCCTGTGCTCCCAATGACTGCAACACGTGGCGGAGCGATTCTTCGCTTAAGGGGTAAATTCAATCCTATTATTATATATGCAATATCTAATACCTAATGTACCATACACCAACCTATGTGACCCACCTCATACTTCAATCTTGATCATCTTGTCACAAAGTTGTCCTGGTACCACCATAAAACGGATCTTCATCGCTTCTTCAACCTGATCCGTACCACTTTGACCCGATCTTCAGCCGATCCCGACCCGATTCTTTGCCGATCTTCAAGTATCAGCTCGGAACCAGCTCAGGTTCGGCTTCTTGGGACGTTGTACATCCGATTCAACACTGATCTTGGCTGAACTCCTTTCTTAGCACTTAGAAACTGATTCGGGGCCGATCCAGACTGGTTCAGGATCGGCTCGAAAACCAGGTCGAACCGGCCCCAGATCACCTCGAACCGCCTCGAACCACCTCGGAATCGACTTGACATCGACATCCTTAACTCGCTCAACCCTGTCTTCAACCTTCATTATTCGTTAAGCCCGCAAGGTTCAACTGAATCAGTATTCCTCTTAAAATCGGACTTGATCCGATCGTTTAGTGCTGATTCTGAGTAGGTTTGTTGATCCCCGCAATTTACTTCAGCCGATATGCCCCATAAAGCTCACCATTTCACACGTAAGGTTCCATCATACGCTTGGTCTACATGTACTAAGGCTGGTCCAAATCATTCAGTCGGTAAACCGAGATCTCAATATCACGTCACTTGAACCACTTGGATCAGCGATAATTGGCTCCAATAATCGGGTTGTGTAACATCCGCTATATCAAACTATCCATAAACCTGCTCCATCGTGCGTATCTTAACCGGTTCGGCCTTAAAACCAACCCGGTCCGGCATCCGGATATTCACATCTGATCGTGATACTTGACCGATCCGTTTTTCTCTGGGACAGGATGCGACAACGGCAGCACCATGTTTTTCTCCACATTTTACGATAGACCGTTATCACTAATGCCATCCTAAGTTGAACCAACCTGTCCCACCCATCAACGGTTCTGTCTTGATGGGTATTTCAACTACCACCAATCAGCAGCCATATGAGGACCACTTATTCCTAATGATTCCTGGATCACCCCACCACATAACTAATAACCACGTCAACCACGATATAATCACGATCTTACACAATAAACCACTACATTACCTTCACAACCTTTCCAATTCACAAACGTGTTTCAAACACGTGGTCGTGAGGTGAGGTGAGAATAGAATTATCCAGTACAATCCCGTCGGGTGACTTCCGGCGAGTCAAAGAGCGTCAGTGCGCGTCTCAACCAGGGATAAGCTGAGATACAGGGAACCTTGTCAACCCTGTGCTCCCAATGACCGCCGACACGTGGCGGGGCGACTCTTTGTTTGGGGATAAATTGAATCCTTTTATTTAATATGTAAAATCCAATACAAAGTGTACCGTACACCAACCTTTGTGACTTACCCAATATTCCGAGCTGATCATCCCATCACGTTATTGGCCGATACCGCCTTCAACCAGTCTTCATAATAGCCCGACCACCTTTGCTGCCCTTGTAATCCTTCACAGTCGGGTCACCCTTGCTGATCCCGGGTCTGACCTTGGACTTCCGGAGTCGACTTTTGGGACGCGGTCTCGGAGCCGACTCTTGGAGCCGGCTTTGGACCTGATCTTGGACCTTTCCAACCACCAACGCTACGTGGTCTGATAACCATCGACTTCTTTCAACTCCAATAGTGGTTGGCCAGCGTTCCCGATCGGCCGCAAGTTTTCAGAGTGCAGGATAGGTAGGGTTATTTTGTCGGTCATAGTAATTATCCAGTCTTGTTGGTTTAAATCACTCGAATCATCCATGTCCAGCCATAGTACTATCCCAAAGTCATAATCAAATCATACGTACGGAATATTTCAAGCGATACATGTCAGGTTAACTAACGCTGAGCTGTGAAGGTAGAGCGGGATAGAACAAATTTTTGTTGCTTAAAGATTTGGCTGTAAATATCGATCGATCTTGCTAATGTAAGATAAACTATACAAAAGTCGTTTAGAGGGGTAGGGAAACGAGTACCGTACTGGATCACCGATGCGACATCTAACTTGTGTTCTACGGTACTATAAATCCCGTGTGAAAATGTTTAAAACAAGATGTTATTTACAACCATTTAAAACCATCTAAGTCACCTTTTGAGAGAGAGAGATACGTATAGTCCATTTAGTCTTTAACTATTGGCTATTATAAATTGAGTGGCTCTCAGCGCTAATTCTGGAACAGAAGAAACAAGAGAGGTATCCTGTCGTGGGCGTAGTCTCGCCGTTACCAATTTGGATGGTGCTACAGATAGGGTAAAAAAGCACTGCATACATAATTGGAGCCTGGCCCCGTCCTCACGAAGATGCGGCTTCATACGCTCGTATGCAGCCACTTGGCTAATTTGGGTCCGGCACTGGTTCCAGACAAAATCATTATGTTCACGGAGCGTTCTCCGTTTTCCTTCGTAAATGGCTTGGTTTCGCAGTTGCCATAACCAGGCCTGCGCAATCCCACATACTGCCCACCACAACCTTGCCATCTGGTCGTGAAAAGCCTCCATTTTTAATCCGTACTTGAGGTACATATTCCTAGTCAGAGCTGATGAAATTTCCGGCGCCTGCCGTGTTGCAATACTTTGTTTGTATTGTAATATTTCGACGTGTGAGAGGGTAAATCCGAACCATTGTTGTAAAAAACGTTTCCAGAAGCTCCGAGCGCTGACACAGTCCCACATGATGTGGACACAGTTCGTGTTGGTGCTAGAACACTCTGTCACAATGACACATTCCTGATTCCCCTGCTCTTTCTGGAAATAGGTATTCAATTGCATTGTGGCTATTCTGTAGGTAACCCATAGCTGGTAATCCGACAGAATATGCCCATGCTTCCATATATCCCGTGGCGTTTGGTCCTGCACTGAGCACCACCACGAATCTTGACTTCTCTTGACAGCCCACTTCTGCGTTGTTATTGGCAACGTTACTGCCATCGCTCTGTGGTAAATCTGGGTGAAATACTTCCTGATACCTGCCGGTATCCTCCAAATTGTTTTTAAACTTTCCACCAACGGCCAAGGATACATGTGTATCAATGGATTCGGTTTACAGACCACCACCTTGGGTTTGGCCTCACTCCACATGGATACCTTTAAGTGCTGTTGTGGTACTACTCTCCAATATATGCCTGACGGCTGTTGTTCCAGCCTAATTGGAGAGGCGCTTGTAGCCTCGGTTCCTTCCAATATCCCCGGACTAATGACCTTCCAGGTGAATTCTTGAAGTATTTCCGGCGCTCGAAACAGTTGGATAGGTGGTATCCTCCCCACGGTACTACCTATCTCGACTCTGGGTGAAAGCAGTATAATCGTACATAACCACTTGCACAACTTTGCATGCGTATGTGAATTTGGCTGCGTCGATACAACCGACCAGGAGAATTCATCCCGAGATATACGTTGAATACCTAAAGCAGAAATGAGCGCTTCTGGTATCCGATCATATTTTCTCGCTCCGAGACTGGTCGTTTGTTCCTCCCTCAACCACGGATTGCCCGCCCAGTTGAATGTTCCCCAAAACGCTTCTAATTGTGGTGACAGCAATCCGTGATGAGGGATTGCTTCTATGTCAATTTGTACAATCAAAATATGTTCAGGTAACAGCCCTCTGGTGGCTTTCGTCAACTTCTGATTCCTAAGGACACCCGGCAAATAACGGGATACGTAATCATTCAACTTACGGCTCTCGTCTGTGGTTGGCCCTAACCATTGACCCATGACCTCGGGTAACGTACTTGGCTGTTGTGGTAACACTGTGAGCTGATGAGTCATAGCCTTACCAGACCTTCTCGGGGATATATAGGTGAGATCTTCTCCTAATCCAAAACCTCTCCATGACATCCATGCTTCTTTAAAGGTACTTTCTGCCGCAATTAGCCATTTTGTTGCCTCCCTGAGACGTTGCACTCGAATAGCCACTGGAAGCGCAATAAGCCCTACTCCACCCGCTTGTTTTGGAGTATATATAAGATTGGGTGAAATCTTATGGCGTACTGATATGTCTTTCTTGGTGGTGGCCTTCCATATGAAACTTTTCTGTAAATGTATCAGTCGCTTCAATATGTCTGCTGGCGGATCGAAAACCTTGGCTGTGAACATAATGGACGGTATTACCACCGCGTTAAATAATGTTACTCTGTCGGTGACCGACAGATGACACTGAGTAGCCGTTACTAATCGTCTTTGTATATTACGTAATCGGAGTGCCCAGTTTTTCGTACCCATATTTCCATGACCGACTTCATATCCCAAATATCGCACAAAATCCGTAGGTTGTACTACTGGTACTCCGTACCATTCTGATAATTGCACCATCGGATCTAAAAAAAGAAAGTGACTTTTTGCCACTTGTACTTTTAGGCCAGAAAGCCTGCCGAAGCTCTGTACAATCTTTAATGCGGTAACCACTTGAGAAGCTTTCCTGAGAAAAATGGTCGAGTCATCTACGAATGCTGAGAATTTATGTTCCTGCTGTGATACACCTTCAACTGGTACTATACCTTGGATCTGACTTGATTGCGTTATTGCTAATGCCAACGGTTCGACCGCAATGATGAACAGCAGAGGTGCTAATGGGCACCCTTGCCGAATCCCCGTCGTGACGGAGAAAGGCTCTGACAACTCATTGTTAACTAGAAATTGTGCTTTTGTACCCATGTGGAATGTCCTCATCAAATCGATAAACTGTTGTGAGAAACCAAATAAAGCCAATGTCTCGAAAAGATAGTCACGATCTAACGAATCGTAGGCCTTAGCAAAATCTAGGAAGAGAATGGCTGCCCCATCTGCATAATTTCCTCTGTATTTTCTGGAATGATTTTTGAGGATTGCCATCATGATTGCCACCGCGTTATCCATTCGACGCCCATTGACGAAACCTTGTTGGGTTCCGCCTATCAAATCATCTAGAAAAGTTTGAAGGCGTGTAGCAAATATTTTTGCAAGTATTTTATAGCTGGATTGTAATAGAGAAATGGGCCGGTAATCCAGGGCGTTTACTGAATCTCCTTTCTTGCGTAAGGGGATTATCATCGCTTGGAGGAATGACTCCGGGGGCGTTTCTCCATTCAAGATTCCATTAAACACTCGTAACAAAGGGTCCACAACTTCCTCCACATAATCTTTGTAAAAATCGTTACTGATCCCATCTGGTCCTGACGCTTTCCGCCTGCTAAGTCGTTTGATAGCCCATCGGATCTCTTCTTCTGTTATTGGTTGCATTAAATATTGGTTTTGAGTGGGAGTCACTCTACGCGCAGGAGGGATTTTCATAAATGAATTCAGCCCTTTTTGGAGCGTTTGAGGGTCACATTGTCCATGTTTCACGCTAAGAATATTACCCCAGACCACTGCGAAACGATTGGCAATCGTTACTGAATCTGTGAATGGTGTACCCTCACTGGTTACAATGTTTGTGACTTGTTGATCTTTTTCCCGTATGGCGGTTTTATAAAAAAGCCACCGAATGTCATGGAAGGATCGTCTTAGATGATTGCCTCGTCTAAGCGCAGCGTTGAGTTGTACTGCTGATCTGGTAACTGTAATGATTTGCTTGCGTGACCGGGCATTGTCATAGAGTAAGGAGCTGATGCGTTTTACTGTTCTACGTCTCCGCCTTGCCACTCTCCTGCCTGACTGATAGATAGCCTCCTGACAACTCCATATCCATTGATCCCAATTAATCTCTCCCTCGGTGATTAATTCCAGCTGCTTTTTAATTTGTGACTGGAAATATTGTCTCACTTCCGGTTGATTATGTCCATGAAATGGGTATCTGGGAGTCGTTTGTTTTCGACGTTTCAATGGTTTAGGTGCATCCTCCACAGTTATAGTTAACATGATTTGCTCGTGGTCTGAATACACTGGCGTATTTCCGACCTTGAAGGAGAGGAAACGTGGGACTAAAACCTCAGACAGGTAGAACCTGTCTATCCTACTGGCTTGTTCTCCACGCCAGTAGGTAAAGTAGTCGGGTGGTGGTACTTGTTTGTCGTAGAAAACTGATTCCAGCAGCATTTGTGCGTCTCGTAGTCCATACCTTTGTAATAATGTCGTCAAAACTTCACTTTCTGTTTTATCGTGTCGTTCCCCCCCAAAACGGTCTAGTATTGGCGACTCAACACAATTGAAATCACCCGCTAAAATCACCGGTGATTTAACCGTGAGTAATAAATGTGACACGTCCGCATAAAAATGTTCCCTCGATACGTAATCACCCGAGGGAGCATAAACGTTGCACAGCAGGATATCACACCACATAATAGCTATAAAGCGATTATTCCATTCACTTTGTCGCCACTTTGTTATTTGATCCGCTGCTGCAGGATTAAACAGAATTGCGACTCCTCCTGATTTCTTGTCTGAAATACTCCACACTGATAAAGTCATCTCGTTTTTGTAGTGTCCCCATAAGTGTTCCCATTTCACTTCGAGTTGTCTTGCCTCTGTCGTCGAAATGATATGCGTTTCTTGTAGAAGGATAAAATGCGGCCGTAAATTTGAAGCAGAGCTCTTCCACGCTGTCATCCAATCCGAGACATCTTCCTTCTTGAATCCACGCACATTCTGACTTTGAAAATTGATCTCCTTACTATCCGGCCTGCCCTCTTTTGAATGATATTCGGACTGATACTCGTTCTCCTTAATCATTCTCATGAGAGCATACCTGTCATATCCAGCCAATGTAAAGTAGTGATGCTCGCTAGTCTGCGTTGGCAGTGGGTCGTCATCCCGTAAAGTGCCCTTAATGACTTTCGGCCCTTGTCTGGGCCGGAAGGGCGTCCTGCGTTGCTTCTTTCTCATCAGGTACTTGAGCACACGCGGTTCTGATAAATATGTCGAGTTCATCCCAGGCATCTGTTCGTCCTTCTATTACCGCTCGCATCAAATTCGCATATTCTGGTACCGTGTTTCGTGTGACAAAGTGCCTTTGTAGCATCGTTAAAATCGAGTCAGTAGGTTGATATTCTTCCCCTATGATGGCCGCTATTTCCTCCGCATATATAAATGCGCCTAGTAGACATCGCGCGAGTGTTAGTGAGTGCGTTGGTGCGCACATTCGGATTAGAGGACTGTTCCAGTATTTGGCTTGTTTCATCACTATCCAGTGCTGGGAGCTGTCCATTACCGCCTGTTTATGCGAAGGATGGGTAAGATTTGCCCACATGACCTCCCAATCCTTAAACCATTGTTCCGGAATTCCAGTTACTATACTCCGCTTGCCTTGACTAATCATCCCTAACCAGCATTGTTCTCTCTATGGATTTGTGAGAATGTGAAGTAATTGTGGATCTAAAGTGTCGAGCAAATGGTATGCTCCCGGACATTCCTTGAATAAGTGTAATATCCGATTGCCTTCCATAGTAATAGCTTTTTTCCAAGTCGACGTTGGTGACGCCAGAGTTGGAAATGGAATTTTGGTGGCTCTCTCCCACTCATGCTGGTAAGCGTCCCAACGGTCAAACCATTGTTGACTGGAGTTATCTCTACCATCACACTCTGCTCCCATTTCTTCGAAATCATCCATGATTTCCCGCTGTACGGGTCTTGGAGGGTTTTCCTCTAGTGAAATGTCATTTAGGGGGGTATTTTCCTCCCTCACACATCTTCGTTTGTGAAGGGGTTCCGTCTCACTGCTCCCTGCCTCTTCACTGTCCTGTGATGGGAAATATTCGGATATCGATGTATCCGGCCCTTCCAGTAAAAATTGCTCTTCTCCTTGAAATTTATTTTGCCAAATTTTATAATACCATTGTTCCAAAATGGGGGATGAAATTTGGTATTGCTGCATAACCTTTGCCCGAATTGATTCCTCCTCTAAGTTAAGTCGAAGAATTTGTTCCTGCTCCGGCACTGATAGCCGTCCCACTGTTTCACCCAAAAAATATAGTAGTTCGCATAAACGGGGATCTTTCGACGTGATGATTTGATTTATTTCCAACTTCAAGTCGTGATGGATCGTGGGACCCTGGAGACGGTACAGAAGATCGTCAAAGTCCCCCTCCCATGCATCCGGGTCCCACGGTGATTGTGTACTATAGGTAGTCATTTGACTACTTATAGACCCCTCCGAATCGTGTTCACTACTCTTCCCTTGAGAATCTTGTGAGGTTTGATCCTCCTTCATAATGACATCTGTGTCTTTATACTGCTTGATAGCGCTGGTGGGCCCATATTTCATCGCGGGCTGCTTGACATCGTCAAAATCTTCACTATCATCATCACTAATGCCCTGACCGTCACTACCACTTTGGCTACTGTCCATTTCTTGATCGGGTGGTTCCATCTGCCCCTCTTCACTTAGTCGCTCTCCATACAACAATGCCGAATAATGTGCGTTATCGAAATGTAAAAGTAAGGGCCACTTCTCCACTTGCCCAGGGAATTCTTTCATCTTGGCTAATATTCTCCTAATGCAATCCGTAATTGTGATCGGGTATTCTCCACTCGTAGAATATTGACGCTGCTGTTTATGTCTAAGTTCCGGCACAAAACAAATCGCTCCCGGTTTTCCATTCTTGTCGTGATGACTCATCACATAAATTTCCTTTTGGAGGAAAGTACTGATACTCACTAAAGTATCGTTACTCCCCCACGCTTGTACATCCACAATGTCATCCAATTTTGACCCGCTGCTAGCATACGTTTCCAGATATGCTTTAAATTCCTTGAGTGATTCTTTTGCCGAGATCTTGTCGTAACCACGTCCCAGACTTAATAACGTTTGCTTCCTCACGCCATGTGGAAACTTCAAGTCAAAATCGATTAACGCCCTATTTTGGCATCCTTCCTTGAGTTCCATAGCAATTCTTTCGAGCACTGTAGTTGGGCATCTCAGTAAAGATGAACCGGCTAAAGCTTGACTTACTGCATATACCTGACAGTTGCCAGTCGCTGGAGTATTAACGTGAAGTAGTTGAAGTAGTTCCACTACTTGTGGAATATCCGTGATTTCCCCGATGTCCTCCTGGTCCACTATTCGTCCATGTGAGCTTCTGATTTTTCCACATTTCTGTTCCACTTCTTGTAAAATAGTGTCGATAATTTCTTTATTTTTGTTTTCCTTGATTAGGAGAGTGGTGTTCTGTTTCTGTTTTATGGCTGATCCACCTGGACCTGATACTGGTAATCCCCCTTTTGTTTTTGTTTTTTGTGCTTTCGGAGAGCGACC
This sequence comes from Sclerospora graminicola, assembly GCA_001887855.2. Classification (NCBI taxonomy): domain Eukaryota; phylum Oomycota; class Peronosporomycetes; order Peronosporales; family Peronosporaceae; genus Sclerospora; species Sclerospora graminicola. The sequence goes on along the minus strand of MIQA02004112.1, from coordinate 1,877 downwards.
ATTTACCCTGGACAACTGACTATCTTCCGGTTTGGAAGATTGCTGGGTCGTGGCGGGACGTGAAGCCTCTGAAATCGTCCTTTCCGTATGCATCTTACGTACTTCTTGCGATATCGATACTCCGTGATTCTTGATAGATTTGTCCTCTGCTAAGGGTGAGGCCACACGACTTCCTCTTCCTCTGGAAGGCCTGCTGACAGTGGTCCAGGTGTTATCAATTGTAGTCGTTTCTCTTCCTTCGGGAAAACTGCCTCTCCCTCCTGTGGTTTCGCCAAATCTCCTGTATTTATCTCTTCCACAGAGTGATGTTTAGACTCCTCTGTCTGGTTTTCTTTGATATTTTCCCCTGGGACGTTGGTTTGTTTAGGACTGCCTCCCTTTAATTCCTTATCCACTGTCTGGTCTTCCTGTGTGGGCGAATTCTCTTCCACTGTTTCCTGTTGTTTCCGTAGATTTATCTCGGCTGCCAACTTAATTTCCTCCATACTTGTAAAGGTCGACTTAGGTAATGCGAAACCTTTTACCTTATCTTGGGTGATAGTGAGACACCCTTCCTTCTTGAGGATTTCAGTGGACATCGTGCACGCACGCATGGGGTGTCCATCCATCCCACAACGCATACACTGTCTCTTCCCGCGCATGTTGGGGTGCTCTACGACAATCAGCGAGTCATACCAGGCAATCCGTTTAATTCCTTGTAATGCCGGCGGACATACATCCGTGTAAAATGTTAACTCCCATTCCGTCGAAGTTGATGAAAAGGGACCGCCTTTGTCCAAATCCTCCACATTGAATCCAACTCCAAACATTTCATGTAAACTTCCATAGAATTTCACTAAGTCAATAGCCCTGGTGATGTTCTTCAGGACACATGTGTACGTTCCGTGTTGTTGAAACATCTCACCATTTGTGTCCAGCTGTTGGTCCCATGCCGACCCCTTTTAGCGAAGATTTTTCTTGTGCATATTGGTTAATGTATGATCATATCGATGAAACGGTACCGTGATACCGTCAAATTTTTCTGCAATTGAACGTGTAAAGAAATGAAAAAATAACTCGTGAGTGGCCGCATTATAACTGATCGTTTTGACCTGAGCGATCATTGCCCATAATTCCTTGGTCCCTTTGCCCCTTGCCGTGGCTGCAGTAGAGATGCTCTCCTGGATACTGCGCGTGTTGAGGAAAGCCTCTTTTATCGGACTTTCCCCTTTTAGGTCGAGGATTAAACATCCTTCCACCTGAGCACGTATAGTTTGTACTAAGCGTACTTGCTCGCCAAACGACATAATGCGTTTGATAAATTGTGGCATCTGACGAGCTAATATAGTCCCCTCCACGAGACCTTGTACGATTTTCCACTCTTCTTCGGTACCTTCTCGACATTGCAAAGGTACGTTTGTTCCATACATTTGTCCGCATATCTTGAGTAAAGATTCAATTTCCTCCGGTTTGTATACCGATGTCTTGAATAGAAAAGGTTTTTGCATTACCTCCGGTTGTGATGGTGTGTTCGCCTCTCCCTTCACTTTTTGCGCCCATCCGCCTAATTGAGCCCCACTCGGGGTAGCGCCCTTTACCTTCTCTTGTCCAATTGTCTTCCATAGTATCGTTTCCAACTTCATGGTCGACTTCTGTGCCGTGTTAACAGCTTGAAGAATGCGTTGCTTCCATACCCCCATTCGTTGTGCTTCTTTACCACAATCTCCTCAAACAACTCTAGCATTCTCTCTACCTCTTTGGGCTTCAATTTAGGTAGCCTTTTCGCGATGGGCGATAGTCGTGACGAAGGCCCCTTGCTTTTGACATAAATTTTGCCAAAAAGTTCCTGCATTAGATCCGCCCAGGCCTGAACACTGGTCTGTGAGTTCACGGCCTGG
>MIQA02004105.1:0-28756 GCA_001887855.2 Sclerospora graminicola | reverse complement strand
TGTTGTATTCTCCTTCGAAAGTGAATTTTCTCCACTGTTGTCGTGACTTATCTCCACATCGTCATTAACCATACGTAACAACTTTTCATTCTCCTTCTCTCCTAAGGTCTCCACGTGATAAACATGTCTCGTAGTCGTCACAACCCTGTCCTTCAAGAGCAACACCTTGTAACCTTTAGTTTCATCGCTCTTTCCAAGTATTAGAGCCTTTTCCGCGTGCTTTCCTAGTGACTTGTTCTTGGCATCTCGCCAAACCATGCATGGCGAACCGAAAATCACTATATCAGATATGTTTGCCTTTTTCTTTGTAAGGACTTCAATCGGAGACATCTTCCGTACATTTGCACGCGTTGGGCTGTGATTTAGAATATAGCTGGCGTATTCCGTTGCTTCAGACCAAAACGTAAGAGGGACACCAGATCCAAAAATCATGCAACGGATCATGTTGAAGATCGTCCTGTTCATGCGCTCCGCTTTGCCATTCGAGGCAGGGTTCCCTGCTTCAGTGATTTGTCTTCTGACACCAGTCTTTTTGCAAAACAAATCCACATTCCTGTATTCTCCACCTCCATCGGTACGTAATACGTGAATCCGGCAATTGAATTCATTTTCAAACCATGACAAGAAATGTTCAAATTTTTTCGCAGCTTGATCCTTTGACTTCGCGGGAAAAACGCGAACGTAGTTAGAAAAATGGTCAACAAAAACAACCAGGTACTTATTTCCACGTCGATCTTTGGGGGTAATCGATCCCTTTAGATCACTACAGATTACGCCACCGATTCTGTCAATCGGTGCGTTCTGTCCACTATCTTGCTTGGGCTGCTTCGTGCGGGTTCCTTTTCCTTCAGCGCAGGTCAGACAGTTTGGTCTGCGCCTGTCAGTTAGCCTTATGCCCGATGCCGGGTCTTTTGCCAGTCGTTCCACAGTGTCATAAGCCAAATGTCCCAAACTTAAATGAAAGTGATGTAATGACCCTTCTTGTGGGTCATCACATCCGTCACTCTCCATAGTTGTCATAATCATATTCGAGAAACTTTCAGTTATACTTAATTCCTTCATCAGACTCAACTTTGCTATGAATACGCACCCAGTAACATCAACATCAAATAATACACTATCTCCATGCATCATCGTCATCGTTTTCCCTGTGTCTTTTAGTGTGCATCCCTTCTTCTTGAGGTTGCCCAAAGAAATTAAATTCTTTGCCAATTTTGTAATAGGCTTCCGTAAGTAATATCGTCGCGAACTTGCTTTTCAAACGTACTTTTCCAACTTTGGTCACTCTTAATTTCGCTCCATCGCGCAACAACAAATCTTCGTTTTCTCCACAATCAACTGCATCTTCGAGAAAGTCTTCGCTTGATACGAGGTGTCGACTTGCACCGCTATCGATAATCCACAATTCTTTATCTTCCAATATGTCTTTTATAGGCGTTTTTTGTAATCTCCTTCCACTTTCGAATGTCGACAATACAAAATTCTTCTCGCCACTTTCATCTGCCCTCGATCTTGACTTGCGCTCGAAATTCTTGCCCTGCGGTTTCCGATTTCCCTTTCGGCAGTACTTTTGCGTGTGTCCTTCCATTCCACACGAGAAACACGTACGTTTCTTCTTCCGTTCATCAACAAAATTCACCATGCTTCTGGGTTGCCTTTTCGTCTTGACTGCGTCATCTTCTAACTCCTGTGCCCATGCGATCAGTTCTTGCGCATGCAGTATATAATCCATACGCTGCGGATTGTATCTAATCATCAATCCCATTTTTAATTCTGGGGCTGCATACTTGACAATATTCTCCACGATAAGACGCTCGTGCGACCCACTTTCTCGTGCTAATGCCACTAGGTACAAAAAATGCTGGGTCCATGACCTCCTAGCATCTTTTTCTTGCGCGAAAAGTACCGCAGCTTGCTGATGCGTAATGTTTACTTTAAAAGCGTGATAAAGTTGATCCAAAACATAGTAAAGCTCCTGCGATATCTGCCACCACGTCATTATGTTCGCTTGAAAGTAACTGGCCGCTACGCCCTCCAAATGTTCACTTAATTTGTTAACTTTCAAACGTTCTGTCCACACAAATCCAGACGAAAGTTGTGCCACATCCACTGCTTCAATAAACAGGTAGGCCCATTGCCTGAAACCTGCACCCACACCAGGATAAATCTCTTCACCTGTGAAGTTTTTGATTGTTAATTTGGGAATCTTCATATTCCCACTTCGGTGTATATTCTGCCCTTCTTGGTTTTCATATACTCGCGGTCCGTTTCCGCCCGGCGCCTGCCACTGCGCGCCACGTTCAATTTCGTTGTCGCCACCTAAGTCTTCCACTGTCACCCGCTTTCCAAACGGGCCATTATTCTTTACAGCTTCTTTAAATATGCTGCCTTGTTCTGAACTTTTAGACTTTGGCGAAATAATTGATGCGCAGTCTTCTGATTTTTCATCTTCCATAGCCTCAATTTTCGTCTCTAAACGTTTTATGTATGCCAACATGGCTGCTACATCAACTTCTTCGTCAGCCATATTTCCACTCAATCAAAATCTGTAACCACAGACGAGAAACAAATATGCGAAAACGAGATAATCCAATGTCTCCATTTGGTATAGGGGACTTCCACCAAATATCGTACTTTGCACGAAAACTTTAGTAAACTTCGACAACTTAGCAAAACTGGTCCTGAACCCCGTAACTTGGGCTCATAACCTGTTGGCAAATGTTGATGTCCACGTAATCACTTGTAGCTAAACGTAACAGTATTAAACACCAGTTAATGCGTTTATGACCTTGTTTGCCACAATGTATCGTCCTATCGGTTAGTATAGGCTATCTGCGTATGTTGTGCGTGTTCTCTTCACTCGAAATGTCCGGCCGGTAAGTGTCGGACGCGGGGAAGTGTTCAGGACGCGTATGCTAGACGTTCTGTTTACTCGACAAAAATGAAAGTATATATTATGTAAATTTTAAGTGTGTTTTTAGCTAAAATTCCACTTAACCTAAAATTCACAATATGCATAGAAACCACGATAATCTCGATAGCAGGAATTTAACGTCAGTTTTCATTTCATGTAACATCATCCAAAATTCCAACAGTAAGCCCCCGGAACCTCCGGTCTCCTGTGTGTCACTGACTAAGATGGGGAAATCCGGTGTATTGTTGACGAAGACCTAAACGCGTTAGCTTTCGATTAAAGGCCAGCGAAATGCCGCCACATAAGATAGTGATTCGAGCATGACTGCATTGAAACCCTTAAAATGTCTAAATCCTCAACAACAAATTACCGTTCTCGAAGGACTGGCGATGTAGAATCGATCGGGACTATCTTTTAGGACGCGATGTAGAATCGATCGGGACTATCTTTTAGGACGCGATGTAGCTTTGAACAGATGTAAGGTTATGAAACCGTTGTTTGCCCCTGAGGGATGCAAGTTAAGATGGTAGCTTAAAATCTGTGATGCTAGAGCCGTACTATGAAGCGAAAGCCGCGTAATTATCTGGTGAAGTGTATCGAATGCCATCGTAATTTCTTTCATTCGCTGAATTAATACTGCAGCTTGCAAGTCGATTACCGCCGATACTTGTGCGGTGGCTTCGTTAAAGTGCGCGACTTTGCTAACGTGGGGATTTGTTTTTTACGCTAAATACACACGGTAGTAATAATAATATAATAAAAGGTAGTCTAATTAGTGTTAACTACATGTACTTCAAATATTAGCTACTATGAACATATGAACTCTAGTATGTAACTTAGGCTCAGATAACATGGTTGAGCTAGTGGTAGATTCCTGACTTGCTCGAACTCGTCTTGGGCGGTGGAAGTCCTGATCCGGTGCTGGGGCTAAGTCGAATAAGCACTTTACACTGATCTTCAGTCGGATCCCGTCTTCTCTTGATTCCGGTATTCTGGATTCATAATCTGCAACTGCTTCCAGTTGAGCTTGACAATGTCTCCATACGAATTCCAGGTAGTCCATCGCGTTCTTCACTTTACCTTGGAATATCACTTGGTTGCGTAATTGCCACATCCAAGCAGTCGCGATACCACATAAGCCCGTCCATAGGCGATCAAATACTTCTTGGTAAGTATCACAATACCAACCATGCTTGGTCATCATTGCCTTTTTAACTGGATCTCCAATCGGCGGCGCTTGTCTAGACACAATTGCACCTTGAAACTGTTGAAGTACATCATAGGGTGTATCCTTACCCCTCCAATGGCATATCAACCGTCTCCAAAAGTCCTGTGCTCTCCTGCATTCCCATAGAATATGATGAATCCCGGTTGTACGGCTTCTGCATCTCCGGTCTAACGGACACCCAGATTCCCCGGCTTCCCGTTCATAAAATGTATTGAGCTGCATAGTTGTCACCCGAAATTGAACCCAAACTTGATAATTAGTGAGGATATCCGAATGTTCCCATACCTGGGTTGGCTCAATGTCTTGCATTTGTTCCCACCAGTGATTCTCTGAACATTTTACCTGCCATTTCTGGAGCAGGGGTTTCAACTGTGGAGCAACCCCTTTGAAATACATTCGCCGAAATGATTTCCGAAACTTCGCCCAAATACGCCGCACTGGTGTGGTTTCTTCCGACGGCCAACCTATCAAGTGTAACTCCGGATGCGGGTGAAAAACTATTTGGGAGTCCATCAAGTTAGATTCGGTATCAGTGATACGTAGGGTACTACTGATAATCTTCCAAAGAATTCCATCCGATTTCTGTTTTGCCTTGACCGACTCCTTCTGATTTCCACTGTGACCTGTGATATACCCTTGGGATGTTAGTCCCAAGTATAATCCTTTAATATAGCTGGTCCTCGACATAGCTGTATTGGTGGCACTTCTCCCAAAAAATGACCTACAGGCACTCTTGGCGACGCGATTATCAGCGCACATAGCCATCGGCCCACTTTGGCTCGAGTATGAGACTGCCCGTCGACTCCAATTACCTGCCACATATACGAAGTTTCTGTTAGTCGTTGAATATGTAATTCTCGAATCATGAGTTGAGGGATCCGATCATATTTCTTCGCTGACAATTCCATTGCACGTCCATCCCGTATACATGGGTTCATAGTCCAGCTGTATGTCCCCCAGAAAGGAGCCATATGTTTCGGCAACACTGAATGATAAGGGTAAGCTTCGATGTCTAATGGGATAATGAACCGCTCATCATGATGAAGTCGAATGCCTTTGATACCTATCGATTCTTCCATCTTTGCGACGACTTGAGGTAACACTGATAGTGTGTAGCTTTTTATGCTCATCTGTTCTTGGAAGCGCGGGCCCATCCATTTCCATCACTTCTCTCCGCAAACTGCGTCCTGCTCCCGTATCCACTGCACCACTTGAGTTGCATTCTTTGTATCCTTTTACTGGTGTTAGGTATTGTCCTGAGTGCTGCGGTGATCCTATCCCCACTAGGCTGAGCCAGGCTGACTGATAGTTGTCCTTTGCAGCAAGTAACCATTGACACGCTAGTTTTAATCTCTGGATCTTTAGAGCCACAGGAATTGAGATCAAGCCGACTCCCCCTGCTGCGTGAGGCGTGAATAGTAAAGCTGGCGACATTTTATGCTTTCCCTTCTCACTTGCTGTTTTCTTACTCCACAAAAATGCCTTCTGGATGTTAACTACTTCCTGCAGTATCTCTGTCGGTGGGTCAAACATCCTTGCGGTGAATAACAGTGACGGGATAGCTATCACATTAAACAGTTGTACGCGATCCATGAACGATGTTCCGCATTGTGTTTGCGGTCGCAACCGTCGTTTGATTATGCGTAATTCTCAGCGCCCAAGTTTACTGATTTTAAGTCGGTCCCCATCCAGAATTAATATCCTAGATATCTAGTAGTATCTCCTTCCGGTAATACCGTAAACCCGCTACCAGTTTTGGTGTATCATACTGGAATTTAGAAATGACAAATTTGCTTTTGGTTGGTGAATTTTTAAACCCCTAGATCTCCAAATCGTTTGACCACTTTTAACACTGCCGGTACTTGATCCGCGTGCTGAAGAAATACTGTGGAATCATCCACAAATGCAGAGAAACGATGGTATACGTTTGGGTCATTTTTCAAAGGCTGGATGCCTACTAATGTAGGATTTGCATTTAGAGCGATTGCTAAAGGCTCTACTGCTAGGATAAATAGTAGGGGGGCTAATGGACAACCCTGCCTGATGCCGGAGATGACGGATATTGGGTGTGCCAGTTGATTATTTACTAGAAACTCTGCTGTTGTTCCGGTATGCAAGCGGTCCATTAAATCCACGAATTCTACTGAGAAACCAAACATCGAAAGTACTGTAAACAGGTCCGATCAACAGTGTCGTATGCCTTACTAAAATCAAGGAATAGTACACCAGCACTCTGTGCTGCTGCCACCTTCTGCTTTCCTCTGTATGCTTCAAAGGAAGCTTTCATTAAAATTACTGCTTTGTCCATTCGGTGTCCGAGTACGAAACCCTGTTGCGTATCCCCGATCAAATTTCCAAGAAACAGCTGTAACCGACGTGCCAATATCTTGGCGAAAAGTTTGTATCCGGTAGTCAATAATGAGATCGGACGGTAGTCTAATGCATCACTAGAGTCTTCCTTTTTTCGCAATGGTATGACTACCGCTTTCAAAAATGAGGGTGGATGTTTCTCTCCTAATAAAATGTCATTGAACATCTGCGTGAGTGGCTCCACTAAAATTGATGAGAAATCCTTATAAAAGTCATTTCCAATACCATCATGTCCCGCTGCCTTCCTCCGGTCAATGTTCTTGATCGCCCATTCGACGTCGTCGGGGGTTATCTCTGAGAGTAACTCTTTATTTTGAGATTCCGTCACTTTCCGGGTAACTGGGATTTCCATAAAATTCCGTACTTCGTTCAACAATTTCTGACTGGCTATTTCCATGTGACTTTGTCCTAGGATGCCTGACCACGTTTTTGCGAAACGATCCGGGATCGATAAATCCTCTGCAAACGGGGGCCCCGATGTCGCCTTTATTTTAGAGACGGTCTGGTCTCTCTCCCAGACAGAGGCTCTCTTAAATAACCATCTCACATCAGCGGCCGAGCGGTGCAGACAGGCACCTCTCCTTATTGACCGCTCTTGTTGTAGAGATTCTGCTTTGGCGGAGACAACATGTTTTCTTGTTGGCGCGGTCTCACTTATGGACCGCTTCAGTTGATGCACTCTCTTTCTTCGCTTACGTGCAACTTTTCTTCGTACATTAAAAACGATCGCCCGACAAAAATCCATCATTCCATCCCAGTTTCTTACGGCCTTCGAGTTCCATTTTTTCCCTGTAACTTTTCCAAAATCATCGATTTGACTCTCTCCGCCTGTGATCCAAGGAAAGGATACGAAAATTTACGCACGGGTGGAAGATTTCTGGATACACTTGGGTCCTTCAACACCAGACCTACTTGGTTATGATCGGAGAAAATTGGCGGAGGTTCTACCTCCACCCATACTACCCAATTAATCCACTTGCCTGACACATAAAATCGATCGAGACGACTGGCCTGTTGACCTCTCCAATAAGTAAAGTGGGCAATAGGTTCCAACTTCGACTCCTCTAACGGCGAGACCATTAAGTCACGAGCATCCTCTAACTGCCATTCTGTAACCACTCTTCTCAATGCTTTACTTTCCGGACGAACTGATCGTATTCCTCCAAGTCTATCTAGTACAGGGGAGTCTACACAATTAAAATCCTCTCCCATCATGTCGTGGGTGTCTGATAAATATTTGTCGAAGTGAATTGTAAAAGTTTTCGCGTCCCTGTACATCACTCGATGGACCGTAGACATTCAGAATTACACTCTCGTTCCACTTCAAAACCATGAGCCTTTGGAACCAATGTTCTATCTTCCACGGTAAAATGTAGGAGGCAATCGATGGTGCCAATAGGATCGCCACACCACCTTGTATTTTCGGGTAAACACTCCAATACGAAAGTGATTGGTATTGATCTACTTTCTCCCACAATAATGCCCACTGCTTCGCCAGCGCCTCACCTTCGGTTAGTGAGTCAATGTGTGTTTCTTGCAAAAAAATCATCTCAGCCTTATTGTTCGGGTATCCCCGTCTCCATGCCGACATCCAGGCTTATACATCTTTTTGTACAAATACCCGAACATTCTGGCTGTTAATGGTGTAAGTGTTATGCTCATCAACCCTTTTTCTTGACTGTCCTCCATATTCCATGTCCTTCAACAACCGATATTTCGCATATGTGTCCAGTTTGTCCATTGCAAAATACGTGTGATTCCTAATATCAACTATATCGGTGCCCTTAATAGTGACTCGGACTCACATGGTCCTGAAGTAAATTGTCTTGATTGTTCGACATTTGCAGAAGGGTCGGGGCGTGACAAAATTCAAATAATTCTCGCCATGCTGCTGATGCCCCTTTTTCAATTAACTGAATCCGTTCTGCATAATCTTGTCTTGTGTTAACCACCTTTAAGTGCCGTTGTAGCAGACACATAATGGTATCGTTAGGGTGATAGTCATCTCCCACTAGAGCCGCTATTTGTTCTGCGAAGATGTGGGAGCAAATTCACATCCCTGCTAATTGTATTACTTGTCTTGGGGCCAAACGTTTTAGGATAACATTTCCTCCATACTGTAACTTCCTAAGTCGGGTCCATTCCTGGGAGCTATTGATGATCGCGGTTCGCTGCGCGGACCCAATCATTACCATGAATCTGTGTTCCCACTCTGAAAACCATTGACCCGTTATGTCTGCTAATCCTTCTCGTTTCCCTGCTTCAATGACATCTAGTCAGCATTGTTCTCGCCACGGTTTCGTCAACTCCACTAACACACTGGGGTGCACGCTGTCTAAAATATAATGGGAGCCCGGGACATCCTTGATTAGATGCAACAGCCGGTTTGACTCATGATGAGCCGCTTTCACCCATAGAGTCTTAGTTGAACTAACCAGGGGAAAAGGAATTCCTGTTTGCTCCTCCCAGTGCGGTAATAATTCATGCCATGCTATTTTAAATTCATCCAGTGACATTCGTTCATTTTCGGTTTTTCCATCACTTTTCACAAAATCATCCATTAATTCTCTCGCAATCGGTACTATCTCCATTGGCTCCGCTTTGGATTCCTCTCCATCCCGCCTACAGATCCTTTTTGAAATCTGGGTTCCATCTTGTTCGGATAACACTGTATCCTGCGAGCTTGGCGACATATCCGACTCCTTATATTCCGATCTGGATGGTGAGCCATCAGAGAGAAGCAAGCATTCTGATTCAGGTTGGTTTTCCATCCATACTTTGTCGTACCACTGGTTCAAAATTGGAGCCGAAATTTGATACTTTTGCATAAAATATTGTTGAATATTTGGGTCCGAGATATTGACCCGCATCATTTCTTCTTGTTCTGGTAGCGACAATTTACTGACCGTATCTGCCAAAAAGTGTAGCAACTCGCACATCCGCGGATCTTTCGTCATAATAATGTCTGTTATTTCGCACTTCAAGCCGTGATGAATCGTAGGCCCTTCTAGTCGACTTATCAAATCTTCGAAGTTACCTTCCCATTCGTCCGGATCCCAAGGCGAATGGTGACCATAATTCGATAATGGATCCTCACTTCGAGTTGTAAGTTCGGAGGACACATTATGCTCTGCTGCCTCTATGACGTCCTTGTTGATTTCTGCAACTTTAATGTCGTCAAAATCTTCATCATCACCGCTGTCCCTCATCTTAAAATCTTCTGTATCCCGTTCTCTCGTTCCAAGTAATAACGCCGAGTAATGTTGTCCACCATAGCGTAATAGTATCGGTAATTTTCCTTGATGGGATGCCGTCGTCTCTTGCAAGAAGATCGTCATTTTATTATAGAAATCTTCGATGCTCATCGGATACTCTCCACTGGTTTGATAGCTCTTTCCGTGCGATGTTCTTGTTTCCGGTGTATTAAAATGAACACCTGGTAACTTGAAACCTGGTGGATGGCTGATAACATAAATGTCTCGCTGAAGTACCGTACTCAGGGTTAGAAGCGTGTCATTGCTACCCCACGTGTCCGGTGCTATATTTACATCAACTAGTGAGCTACTATCCGCGAATTCAAGAAGATATTCCTGGATAAATCGCTTTGTTTCTTTTGGGGACGTGGACTCCGTTCCTCGCTGTAGTTCTTTCAAGGTTTCTTTCCTCACTCCTGGTGGAAACTTTATGTCAAAGTCTAGCAGCGCCCTCACAAGACACCCTTGTTTTAACAGCTTAGTCATATTCTCTAGTAATATTTCGTTCTCCAGTAACGTATCCGAACATGTCAGACATTGGCAAACTGCATATATCTGGCAGTTTCCAGTCGCCGGTGTCGGGATTGACCGTAGATTTAACCAATGGATGACATCTTGGATCGTTTTCAGCTCCGGTGCTCCCACCTCAGTCGCATCTTTGGGCCTGACTACCTTTATCATTCCACTATCCTCCTCCACTTGCGTAAGAATAGTCGATAGAGAAGTCTTCACCTGTCCTTCCAACATTAGTAAAGTGCTGGCCTTTTTCTGAAGGATGTCTACCTTTTTCTTTTTTCGAGTTTTCTTTGTCTGTCGCGTCACTTCTGAACGAGATGAACTCCCGGTCTGTGAATCGATTTCCTGCTGCCGGTTAGTTTTGTCCGCCACTTGCACCTTAACCTTCGTGTTATCTTTTCTTGACACGTCCATTTTCACTTTAGTGTTCTCCATTAGCTTTGTCTGTTCCAGATTTGCTTTTAGACTAGACGTATAAGCTGGGTTTCCTGTCTGCTTTACCCTTTCATCTCCCGACTGTTTTGCACGTACTTCTCGCCTTTTCTTCTTTGGTTTCACAGTAACCCAGTCAGATGGCTCAGAACGCGACCTATTTGAATTCGCCGATAAATTGGGATCCCAAATTTCCCCTGTTAGCTCCTTTTGTGGCGCTGTACCTTGATTTGACTTCTTCCTTGTCAGGTGGTCATCTTCCGTGTTCCCTTCTTCACTGTCTTCTTCCTGCTTCGTTTCCTGATTCTTTTCATCTTCTTGTCGTAACCGGACTGCCTCCACTTGATCCCGCAACTCCTCCATACTTCGGAAAGTCGAAACTGGGGGAGTGAACTTCTTAAAATCGTCCCAACTCACTTGTAAACAATTCGATTTAAGCAAGGCGCTGTGCATTTCCTCATGGGGTGACCTGCTTCCTCACACCGTAAGCACTGTCTTCTGCCTCGCATCGCCGGGTGCTCCACAACTAACATTGTTTGTCCCCAGTATATCCGATTGATACCTCGAAGTGCTGATGGACATGCGTCCGACTCCACTATGAGCTCCCACAACGTCGACGTATCTGAGTAGGGGCCTCCTTTGTCTAAATCGTCAAGTTGAATGTCAACTCCCAATATCTTCTGAGAGTTTTAGAAGATCAACTGATCTTGTAACATTCTTTAGGACACATGAGTAAAAACCATTGTGCTCATATCGTTCTCCATTGCTGTCAACTTGAGCTTCCCATGCCGATCTCTTCGTTGTCGAGTGTTCTTGATGAATGTTCCTAAGCGTATGTTCATACCTATGAGAGGTACCTTCATTCCCGTGAACTTAGCAGCCATATCTCTCGTAAAAAAATGGAAATACAAAGCGTGCTTCCCTCCATCGTAGCTGATACTCTTCACTTGGGCGACCATCTTCCACAACATAACACCTCCCGATCCCCTTGTAACTGCCGCCGTGGCTATGCTTTCTTGTAAACATTTCGTGCTTAAGAAAGCTTCTTTGATCGGACTTTCTCTACTTAAGTCCATCACTAAACATCCTTCGACTTGGGCTCGAATCGTTTGAAACAATCTCACTTGTTCATCGATCTTCATGATGCGCTTAACAAATTGCGGCATTTGCTTTGCTATGATTGTTCCTTCAACTAGCCCTTGCAAAATACGTCATTCATCATCCGTTCTGGCTCGTACCATCATCGGTGCGAACTTTCCATAATCGGTTTCGCACACTCCACGTAAACGAGAAATTTCATCTGGTTTAAACACAGTTGTCTTGAATAAAAAAGTCTTCTTTGTGAGTTGGTCATCAGAATTCGCTGTTGACCGCCCTGCCACCTTGTTTACCCAGTCTTTGAGTGGTGCTGGTTGAAAACCAGCCTTCTTCACTTTTTCTTGACCTATACACTTCCATAGAATTCCTTCGAAGAATAACGGCGAGCGCTGTGCCTGAACAGCTGCACCAACAACTTGGTGACGCCATTTCGCCCAATCCTTGCCACCGTCCACTACCGCAATCTCGAAATAGTCTAGTAAACGTTCCACTTCAGGCGCCTTGAGTGTTGGGAGCCGCATAGCTGCCTCTGATAGTCGAGACACTGGTCCTCGGACTTTTACGTATATGACAGCGAACAAGTCACGAACTAGATCCAGCCACGCCTGCGCCCTTGGTCTTGTTGTCAACGCTTCCTTTAATGCAGTGTGAAGTGCTTGGGCCAGACTGTGTGGCACCTGCGTCTCATTAGGTACCACACTCTGCATCAGTCTAACAGCTGACTCTGCCCCTTCACCCGACTTCTGTTGTTCGAAAGTCAGGTTTTTGTTCCTGACCTAACCTTCTGATATCGGTATAACCGGTTTATCCACTAATACTTTTTCCTCGCTGGACTCACCTTGTACTGCGTTTACCGAGTTTTGACTCGGTATAACCGGTTTCTCCGATGAAACTGACCCCTCATTGGTAACATCTCGACCTGAATCTGCCGATTTCACGCCTGATCCGTCTGCCAACGCTACGGTGGTCGCGTTCTCGACCCCCTCCATCGGGCTTCCCGCTTCCTTAGGGCCGCCCGTTGCCGCTTCCTCTCCCTCATGTTAATCTGTGGGACCGATAGCAAATTCTTCTTCATGTTCGGCACGTAGAGTGCGTTGTTGATTTCAATCTCGCGTTCGTCGGCATTGGGCAGAACTACTCGCTCGATGATGGTTCCAACACCTGTGATGGCAACCTTTGTGCTGTCTGCCACTTTCAGTTCGCCTTCATCTTGCTCGTTCAGCGTGTCGAACTTGGCCTTGTTGTTGCAGATATGGTGCGTCGCACCGCTGTCGACTGCCCACATACCGGACACATCCTTTCCCGTTGAAAGTCCGCATTCCAGTGAAACCGCAAACGCCACGCGATCATAGTCGCAGTCGTAGTCGTCGTTTCTCCACTGTACATTGTTGGCCCCGCGTCCACGACCATTGCCGCCGCGTCGGCCTCCTCGATTCACATCCTTCAGCTTGGTCCAGCACTTGTCGATTACGTGCACCAATTTTTCGCAATTAGTACACTGGCGAGACTATCTCTCGGTACTGAACGCCTTCGCCGCGTCTTCAGTCTTCACCGCCGGAGTCTTCCCGCCTTGCCGCTTGATATGCTCGTTCGTGAGCACTTTCACAACGTCATGCGTCTTCTGCTCTGCTCTGCTCATTTCCAAGTTCAGCACGACGTTCTCGTAGCTCTTGGGGAGGCTGCGCAATAAACAGATCGCCACGTCCTCATCCTCCATCTTGGCGCCGATGCTGCTTAGCTTGGCGCTGATGTTGAGGACCTCGTTGCAGTGATGCAACACATTCGCGCCTTCAGACATCTCCATGCTGAAAAGCTGTCGCTTCAAGTAGATGCGACCAGCCTTCTGCGATCCTTCGTACAGCGTCTTCAAGCGCGTCCACGCAGTCCACGCTTCCTCGCAGCTGTCGACCACATGATGGTAGTCCGCATTCATGTGGAGCAGCATCAGACCGAACATAATGTTGGTCGACTTGATGTATTCATCCATGGCGCGAGAGTCCGTGAATTTTGGAGTCGTCTCCCGGTTCACGACATGCCACACTGACTTGGTCAGGAACACACCACGCATGTAGCGGTTCCACGTCGCGTAGTTGTCGCCGTTGAACTTGTCAATTGAGACCTTGGTCGAGACGTCTTGCGTAGAGGACATGGTACTTGGGCTCATAACCTGATAGAAGTCACGTATCCTGGAAGTCGTAGGGGCTTGTAGGAGCGAAGATCCTCGAAGACAATCTGTCGTGTATCAAAATGACCAACAACCCCGTGAATCATGGCACATCGACATCAAGTACCATCACATTCGTGACGAAGTCAAGCGTGGTGAAGTCAAGCTCGAGTACTGCGAGACGTCTGTGATGCTGGCGGACATTATGACGAAGACACTGCCAGGACCGCGTCACAAGGACCTCACGACGGCGCTCGGAATCCACGCGTGTTCGCATTGAGGGGCCGTATTAAGGGTTGCTATTAAGGGTTGCCAAAACCGTTACAACGCGAACACACGACGGTACGACGTGTGAAGAGTGTTGGTGATTGGATGCAACAAATGATTGGATGCATATTGCATATTCGTACATTGTCTAGTTGTAGCTGACGTCATAGCATGACGTCACTAAATGACGTCATAGAATGACGTCATAGGCTAGTAGCTTTAAATATTCATAAATAAAATCACTTCAGAATCTTTCTTCTTTTCTTCAAGTGGTCTTCGCTCCGGTCTTCTTCTCCGAGTGTTGACCTTCGCTCCTACAAGCCCCTACGACTTCCAAGATACGTGACTTCTATCAATTAGTACCTGTTCAAATAGAATATTACGTTTGTATAAATGCGTAACAGGTAATAGATTTTCCACGGCGTCGGAAGTGAGAGTATATTAAGTGAGTTGGATGTTTTTTGGAATGAAGAATGGTAGTTGCACGGCAGGGACGAGACGATCGAATAAAAATCATCGGCAAAACACATTTCGTACGGAAAATTGGAGCAGAAAGGTTTCCTTTTAGTTTACAATGACAGGAAACGACGGCTTGTGGAACAAGCAACCAAGAGAGTGGTTTTCGATGTGGACAAACGCCATGATGTGCTCGTTGTGCATTACAAAAGACCCCATTCTGGAATAAAACCGACGGACAGAACAAGGAAAATGTTTCGTATGCGCCAAAGGTAAGCAAACAAAGAGTCCGCAATCAAAAAGGCACCGGAAAATACGCCCTTATCGATAGGATTGGCGGGGTCATTTGCAGTGATTTCAAAGGCCCGATGACACCCAAGGACCGACGTGGCAATCGATATCTGGTCTACTTTGTTGATCATTATTGTTGGAGTTTTTGGCCAAAACAGCGGCCAAAATTATGACCATTTTTGGTATATTTAAAGATGAGATCGGTTGTCGCATCCACCTATTGAAAACGGACAAGTACAATAACAGTGATTTATTCTGCTAGAATGCTGGAGCTCGAAGACAAGTAAGCGAGGCCAATAACCAAGCCTCGAACCAACCGAACAATTTTGAACATGGCCCGGTAGATCATCTTTTGCGTGCGGCCAACCACTGTATTTTTGGGACGATGCGGTGAAATAGAAGTATTAATTAAAAAAATTCCAAAAAGTGGGGGATATTGTGCGTTTTATAATTCCTGCACAAGTTTCAGAGACGCGAAAAAGAATTACAACACACGTTCAGAACATCGAAACACGGAGCACAAGACAATTTCAGCGCTTTTGTGATGCTTCTGAAGGCAGTTCTGTTTAATCAAGGACCAAAAAGGTTAAAAAGAAGCGGTTACGAGTGACCAATCAGACAAGTGGATAATCGCAACGAACGACAAAATTGAAGCACTGACAAATTATACATGAAAAACTGTCAAGCGCATTCAAGGAATGAAGTCACTAGGGGCGTCAAGATGAAGGTGGACCAGAATGGAGAAGTGGGGCGGCACTAAGCTCGTTTAATTGCATGCGGCGACGAACATGTCTATGGGGTCGATTATAACGAGTCATTTTCCGCAGTAATGGAAATGTCAACAAGTTATATTGGAGATGGCGGCCATCTGGAAAGTGGCGGCAAAGCATGGCGACGTGTCTAATGTTTACATTAAAGCAAACCTAGAGCGACGCGGATTACGCAGGCCATAAACAAGACAGGAAATCAGTCACGGGCGGTTTGTTGAGAATTATCGGGTTGGTTATCGGCTGGATTTGTAAGGGACAGAGTGCGATATCACTTTCGACGATAGAAGCAGCCAGTTCCAGTGTTGGTCAATAAATGTTAGGGATCAAAGAATTCCTACAAGAGATCGGGAAAAAGAGAAAAGTGTCCGTGGCACTAAGGATGGATAACCAATCGGCTATCAAACAGCTGGAGAGTGAGGATAGTAGTATGCGAGCAAGCACATTGATGTGCGATTCAAGTATATCAAGATTTTTGTCAAGGATGGGGTCATTAAAGCATGCTACGTAGAAACTAGCAAAAGGCAAGCTGACACGTTCACTAAGGGGATAGCTGTGTATTAACTGGTGGAATTACGGAAGCTAATTGTTTTGAATTGAGAGATGGCGAATATGCGCCGAGAAGGAGTGTTGGAAGTTGATATTTGATCAGGTATAGTTGGAGTGTTTCTATTTTTTTGATTGTATTACATTTATAGAAATGAGTAACGAAAACAACTAAACAAGAGATCATAAAACTTATTTATGGCGCACAATCGCAGGAGTTGAACACGAGGGTTTTTAATGCCTTTAGTATATTATCAGTTTAACACCTACTTCTTCCTTCTTAGGTGTCTTCTCTAGTCTCTGCTTTCTTGTGTAACTCTTGAAAAAGAATTTAGCTATTTAACGCTAGTGGGCTAAACAAATGATGATCGGATTGTGATCAAGAGAAAATTACGATGACAACGAAGGTAATCCGGGTTATTGTGAAAGTCGATGGACGGTAATATCGTCCAATCGTGTGGCAGAAACATTAGATGTTGAGTTTTGGGTAGGTGTATGGTACATTAGCGCACTCGACATTTGGGTTCAAAAGGGAAACTCTCAGTTCTAAATTTGCTGTATTGGCCCTATCCTGTTTATCGGTATAGGTTTAGGACTACCATGGTTGAAGACTACGCAGTCCGAGCGCCCCTGGATGATCCGGGTCCACCCCCGGATCCGGACAATCCTGGGGAGGGCAGTTCCAGCATGCCCATAGTAGTGGACGATGGAGATATTGCTCGGCAAGTTCCAAGTGGTGTTCAACGATGCCAGCATGCATGTTGCGCGCAAGAGTTCTCAGCAAGTGGTGGCTACGGCGGACCTCGTCGACGGATCTACTGGCTCCGCACTCCACTGTGTTCTGTGAACGCGGTGACTTCTACGCACAGTGTTAACTTACAAGCTCGCATGGGCCATGCTCCCATTGACGTGCTGCACAAAATGGTTAACAAGGGTATGATCAAGGACGCCAAGGCACCTCTGAAGTCGAATGGACCAAGTGTATGCCGCGGCTGCCAGCAAGGGAAAAATGGTGCAAAAGCCGTTCACAAGCAACCGTGACAAGCGCCGCTACAACACGTTTGAATTGCTCCACTTTGACATCTGCGGTCCCATGGAGGAAGCCTCACTGGGCGGAAGCAGGTATTTGCTGCTCATCGTGGACGAAGCCAGCGGATGCATGAAGGGTTTCTCCCTACGCGCCAAGTCGGACAGTGAAGAGTGCTTCAAGAACTACATCACTAAGGTGCAGACGCAGTTTGGCAAGCGGGTCAAGTTCGTGCGTCATGACGGAGCCCGTGAGCTCGCGACCAACTCGCTCAAAATGTTCTATGAAGATCAAGGCATCGAGCAGCAGACCACGGTTCCGTACGCACACCAGACGAACGGCACGACAGAACGCGCCAGGACCATCGTCACGATTGGTCGCAGCATGCTGCACCATGCCAAGCTGGACAAGTGTTTTTGGGGCGAAGCGGCGATGACTGCAATCTACGTCAAGAATCGCCTACCTTCGCCCAAGATCGAGAACAAGACTCCTTACGAGATTGTGTACAAGTCCAAACCAAGTGTGAAGCACATGTGTGTATTCGGGTGTCAGACGTACACTTTAACACCGAAGGAGAAGCGACTCAAGTGGGATCCCAAGGCTCGCGGTGGTGTCTTCATGGGCTACGAAGAAGTGTCGAAGGCGTATCGAGTTTATGACATCGAGGCGGGGCACGTAAAGATTAGTCGTGATGTCACCTTCGACGAGTCTAGTTTTGGTCTCTCGACGGGAAGCTCAAGTGGTGATGAAGATGCTGACCTAGACTTCGATCCCTCGAGATCAGCGACACTGAGACTGCTGGCCCGATGGAGTTCAAGCGGGCGGGGAAACGCAAGACCCGCTCAAGTGACGTTGAAGGTGCCTCAGCAAGTTAGCGTTCTCGACGCCAAGCAACTGGGCTGGAACAAGCCAGTGCTCCTGACAATTTGTTTGAGCGCCAAGCCAAGCGACGATCAAGTGCTCGAGTGGAGCCAGTGATCATGACGATGCAAATGACGACTCCACTCCTCCTGTATTTTGGAGAGCAAGTGCAAACGCGGTGGAGGCAGACGACTTGTGCGAGCCGAAGACATTCCAAGAAGCGGTAAACGGCCCTGATCAAGTGCATTGGCGCATGGCTATCCGCGCGGAACTCAAGTCGAT
Source organism: Sclerospora graminicola (assembly GCA_001887855.2). NCBI lineage: Eukaryota > Oomycota > Peronosporomycetes > Peronosporales > Peronosporaceae > Sclerospora > Sclerospora graminicola. Next base: position 10,283 of record MIQA02004105.1, on the reverse strand, counting down.
GCGACTTCGTGGAGTTATTCGAGCCGCCAAGCTACCGAACGGCCAACATGCCATCGGTACCAAGTGGGTGTTCAAGATCAAGCGCAAGGCGGATGGATCCATCGAGAAGTACAAGGCGCGGCTGGTGGCTAAGGGCTTCAAGCAGAAGTACGGCATCGACTACACAGAGACGTTCTCGCCCGTGGTCAAGTACGTGACGCTGCGCATGATCATTTCTTTGACCGTGTTCTTCGGCTGGCCTCTGGACCAACTAGACGTGATGACAGCATTCCTGTACGGTGTGATGAAGGAGGTTGTGTACTGTGTGGTGCCGGAAGGTGTAGAGCTTGACGACGACTTCAACTGCCTAGAGCTGGTGAAAGCAATCTACGGCCTCAAGCAAGCTTCGCGTGTATGGAACGAGACCTTCGACGAGTATGTTTGCTCTATCGGCTTTCAAGTGTCGGCCTATGACCCGTGCCTCTACATCAAGATTGCGGACGGTCACTGCGTGCTTCTGCTCGTGTACGTTGACGACGTATTGGTGACCGGGAGTTCAACGAATCTGATTGCAAGGACCAAGGGCGACCTCAAAAAGCGTTTTGAGATGACCGACAGCGGCAAGTGTGCGTTCGTATTGGGCATCGAGCTGGTGTACAACACCGACGGCAGTGTGACGATGTGCCAACGACGCTACGTGGACGACATTCTCAAACGGTTCGGCATGGATGAGTGCAAGGCTGGAGTAAGTCCGGCGGATTTGAGCTCTCGACTAGTTCCAAGCAATGCGTCAACGAAGGTGAACGCTCCATTCCGAGAGGCTGTGGGCGCCTTCATGCACTTAATGACCGCGACACGACCAGACATCGCATTTCGCGGTGTATGTGTCGCGCTTCATGGAGAACCCACAAGTCGGGCACTGGACCGCGGTAAAGCGCATCTTCCGCTATCTACAAGGAACCAAGTTGAATGGCATTCGCTTTAAACCTGGTGACAAGGTGGACTTCCGCGGGTACTCTGATGCAGGTTGGGCTGGCGACCACTCCGACCGAAAATCAACTTCAGGCTACACGTTCCTGTTGAAGAGCGCTCCTGTGAGTTGGGGAAGCAAGAAGCAGTCGAGCGTGTTGCTGTCAACGAGCGAAGCGGAATACATTGCGCTGAGTTTGGCAATTCAAGAAGGCAAGTGGATTCACCGCTTACTTTTTCGAGATTTTGGCGGCAGCAGGCGAATTGGGACCCGAGCTCAAGGTCAACACTCGGAGAAGAAGACCGGAGCGAAGACCACTTGAAGGGAAGAAGGAAGATTCTGAAGTGATTTTATTTATGAATGATTAAAGCTACTAGCCTATGATGTCATTCTATGACGTCATTCAGTGACGTCATGCTATGACGTCCATTACAACTAGACAATGTACGAATATGCAATATGCATCCAATCATTTGTTGCATCTAATCACCAACACTCTTCACACGTCGTACCGTCGTGTGTTCGCGTTGTAACGGTTTTGGCAACCCTTAATACTAATGTATCAACTACATGTACACTGCATACAGCTCATGTACATGTATTCAGTAAGTAGTTTCTGCTTGGCGCCAATTTTGGAGGTCATCCCCACCAAAACATGGGACGGTGGATGACCATCGAGAAGAATCGCGCATTGATTCAGAAAAGCAAGGAAAATCCTAAGATGACACATGCAAAGCTAGCTGAGTGGGTCGCGAGCAAGTTCAAGCTCGCGCAGCCCCCCCGCACGCAACACAGTGTGCAATATTATTAAGCAAACGGAAAAAATTGATGATCGGGTCCATATGGGCGCATCAATTAGCGTACCAGAAGACACGGACGTGACAATGCCTTTTCTGGCTCGATGATTGCCAATCTTGTCACATAAAGCGAAGCAGACGGCACGACACCAGGGGGACATCGTCACATGACGTTCTCGACTGATCTGCTGAGCCGATGCACAGCTTCAGAGATTGACGTTGCGACGTCACCACCGAAATCGGGATGGCTCTGGACCCTACACAGTGAACGACGTTCCTCTAGTGGATCTGAGCGCCACGCTGCGCTGCGCGTGCGTATGGGGCTTCAACTCTAGTCTGTATGTGCGACGCTCAACGATCCATCGCTGGGTTTTCCTGCCGAGCTTACGGCACTCGCTCAAGGAGACACCAATACTGCCATGTCTGAACTTCAACAACAGGTGGCAAGCATGCCTTCCGGGTGCCACCATGGTTTGTAATGTTTTTCCCCTTCTTTCATCCTGATCATCTTTCTCATCTCTCTCATCTCGTGTCTAGATTCTTGCTCGTCTAGCTCAAGAAGCAGGTCTTCCCGACGGCGAAATAAACGCCATCCACGGTGCTCATGTACGTAATTCATACCGTCATGCACTGTACTGCACTAAACTCCTTGCTCACTTTATAGGATACTGCCAACTTCATCTCCGATGCACCAGAGATCAAGGCCATTTCATTTGTCGGTGGGAATCAAGCGGGGGATATATTCATGGCGCTTTCGGTTGCCGATTTTGTCGCTAATCCAAGGATAGGGTGCACGACATTGTACAGAAAGCAAAAGACATGAAAATGAATGGTGGACTCGAGTCGGATACCGACGTCGGGCCACTGATTACAGTCGCAGCAAAGGAACGTGCTGAGCGTCGCATCCAACAAGGGTTGACCATGGGGCCGATCTCCTTCTTTATGGCCGTAATGTCAAGGGCCCCAAGTATTCGAATGGCAATTTCTCGGGTCCAACGATCTTAAAAAACATAAAAAAGGATAATCCCGCGTATGTGAAAGAGAATTTTGTTCCTGTTCTGGTCTGTACGTCAGTGGACACGCTGGTAGAAGCGCTCGACCTCATTAATCACAATCCATACGGCAACGGAACTTCGATTTTCACCTCGTCAGGAGCGGCAGCTCGCAAGTTTCAGCATAAAATTGATGTCGGACAGTTCGGGATCAATGTCCCGATTCGCGTTCCACTGCCCATGTTTTCGTTCTCCGCTATGATCGAGATGATCCATCATTGCATCGCCACCAAAAAAGCAAAGAAATGGCACGATACTCAACTCTTGGGAAGAGAAAAGGTCGTGATCCGACGTCTCGCTGCGAAAGTAGACGCGCACAAGCACTCGTTCGTCGGTTGAAGCTGCAGGAGCATTGACATTGCTGCTGCTTGTTGTTTCAAAGAATTCGACGCGTCGATTCCACTCGACATCATACGTTTTAGCCTCCTGGTCATCTTCCATTCGTTGCGCATAGGGAGGTCTCGAGCTAATCTATGCCATCCGCTCTGTCGTCACCGGTTGGTACAAGAAAGTTAACGTAAATGTCGGCTTGGATCGCGCTGCTTCTTCCTCTACTTTTTCTCTTTCTTCTTCTTATGGCATACCCACACGCTCGTCCCAATGCATTGCATTTTCAATCACGGCAAAAGACGCATCCCGATGAAGATTCACAATCAATTTGTTGTTCGCGGCCACCACCGTGTTTCCAATCCGAATATTCCTTCATATACCAGATCACCACACACTCCATCACAGACAATACCTTGAACAAGCACACGTCCATTGCAATAAATGATATCAAGACCTAGCATCTGTCCACGAGGAAACTCGAGCGTCCGATCTTGTTGCTTGTATATAAATGAGATCAAGACCTAGCATCTGTCCACGAGGAAAATCGAGCGTCCGAACTTGTTGCTTGTATGTACTGTAATACAAAAGACATGCTTGTTGATTGATAAATCATCTAAATACTTTGAAAATTAATATTTTTTGTAAACCGCTGGTGAGGGGGTGGTGGTGTCGGAAGTGAGAGTACTAGCTGTACTTTGAATATCGATTCTGTCACATGATTGGACGATATTACCAACATTCAACTTTCACAATAACCCTGTTTACTCTGTTACCTCTATGATCTCTCTTGATCGGGTCATTCTGACTGATCGGGTCATTCTGACTGATCAGCTCATTTGTCTTCGCCCAAACTGGTCGTCCCTTCTGTTCAACAGATCAGAGTACTGATTCGACCGACGCACATCCGATCGGCCCTCAAAGCCATAATAGTGTCCAATTAGCCAATTATGCATAGACCTCTTTTAATCACGATATTGTTCGATCGGCACTTGTAATCATTCCATAACTTCCACATTTGTCTGATCGGTGAATTGGGTCAGTCGGCAATGCCGATGGACCGGTCGGACTGGTTCATCAAGCTCAAAGCACCGATATTTTAACCACTATAGCATATAAAGGGGGCACTAAATCGATCACCGAAGCGATCGACATGTACCAACCTGTGCCTTATCGTCCGGAGAAAACCCGATCGGCCTTTTTGCCATGTCAAGACCGATCAGCCCACTTAGTCAGCATATTGCCATCGAATAGAGTTATTTTCACTCTAATCATCTTGACCATGCTGGGCAACTGCCATTCCTCCTTTCCAGGAAACGTTCAACTGGTCGTAATTCAGGAGTTAAGACCTTGTGGATGATCGTTAAATCTGTAAGAGCGAATTTGTGCCACTGGCAACACTAAACAACAGTTTCATTAAAAAAAAATCCACAAATCAGATTCCGTCTAATGAACTCCAATCAGAAGGGTTCGACCAATAAAATTGCTGGATTGACTAAACCACGGTTTTAAAATAAGTGATTTCATATCTCACTTCGTCAGGTTCAAGGTTAGGCTCGTGAATGTGACTGGGCAATACACCCCACCGTGATATTGCACTATGGCGGCAGAGATCACCCATTTATTTACATATATGACCACGACCGGTAGATTGTATAGGTCGAAATTTTTAAGGACCGGATTTGTGGTCACTTTGGGCTTCAACATACTGAATGCGACTATCGGCGTGTTCAATAGACCTCTTTTAATCACGATATTGTTCGATCGGCACTTGTAATCATTCCATAACTTCCACATTTGTCTGATCGGTGAATTGGGTCAGTCGGCAATGCCGATGGACCGGTCGGACTGGTTCATCAAGCTCAAAGCACCGATATTTTAACCACTATAGCATATAAAGGGGGCACTAAATCGATCACCGAAGCGATCGACATGTACCAACCTGTGCCTTATCGTCCGGAGAAAACCCGATCGGCCTTTTTGCCATGTCAAGACCGATCAGCCCACTTAGTCAGCATATTGCCATCGAATAGAGTTATTTTCACTCTAATCATCTTGACCATGCTGGGCAACTGCCATTCCTCCTTTCCAGGAAACGTTCAACTGGTCGTAATTCAGGAGTTAAGACCTTGTGGATGATCGTTAAATCTGTAAGAGCGAATTTGTGCCACTGGCAACACTAAACAACAGTTTCATTAAAAAAAAATCCACAAATCAGATTCCGTCTAATGAACTCCAATCAGAAGGGTTCGACCAATAAAATTGCTGGATTGACTAAACCACGGTTTTAAAATAAGTGATTTCATATCTCACTTCGTCAGGTTCAAGGTTAGGCTCGTGAATGTGACTGGGCAATACACCCCACCGTGATATTGCACTATGGCGGCAGAGATCACCCATTTATTTACATATATGACCACGACCGGTAGATTGTATAGGTCGAAATTTTTAAGGACCGGATTTGTGGTCACTTTGGGCTTCAACATACTGAATGCGACTATCGGCGTGTTCAATATGACCCTCCGATCGGGACAAGGCTGATCGGTAGGCCGATCAGCCGGATTGATCGACTGTTCAGGCTTGGTTGACTGATCGATAGACCCGGCCCGTAATGCTTCCTGTCGATCTCGTTCCCGTAGCATGTGGTAATCTACTTCACTTAATTCGTATAAGGTAGCCGTATAGATAGAAAAATCCTCGGTAAATCTACTATAGTAGTTTAGACTACCTAGGTTGCACATCCTTCAACGATCTAAAGAACGGCAAAAACTTGCTAAGTGATTACAGATCCTTGGTGTTGGCTTTAATCCCCCTACTTGACATATTTAGACCGAAATAGGCGACCTTAGACTGCCCCAAAAACACTTGACCAGGCTGGTCGATATGAAATATCATTGACTTTGGAAAATAACAAAATGTTTTCGGCAATTTCCGATGTTGGTGAAAGCAAATTTAGGTCAGTACCTATTTTTACTATTTCTCCTATTTTAGACCATTTATAAATTTAGCGCCAAGAAGTTACTTCAACCAAGCGCCACCGCAAACGTTCAAGACTCCATCAGCCAAGGATTGCAAATTATCGATCCGAATTTTTGATGGAAAAGAAGTGTATCGTGGGCTCGGCGCTGGATTGAAAGAATGGGGCACCAGATTCATCCGCCAGGTTTCGATGGCAGAATCCGCGTGTGGATACGTGTGGAGCGAAGAGATCAAGGTTGATCCCTTAGGACACTACCTGGCCGGAACGGGCGAAAAATACTACAATCGGCAAGTGGATTTTCGGTGGAAGGATCATCCGACCTTGGTGCATATAATGAACAAGATGCTGAATGCCTTCCATACGACAATTACGCCGGCTCAATCGGTGAAGTTATTCACAAGCAAAAAACATTCGAGAAGGAGCTGGAACGAGCACTACTTTTTACCTGGTAGCAATCTCAGAAGCTGTGGGAGGAAGTGAAGGTTTGGTGCTTGAAAATTTAGTGCATTATGCATCCCCTGAATTGAAGATGATCCTCATGGCTAAATACAATCATACAAGGACGGATTTCCTGAGGCAGGCAGAAGAATTGTGCCAGTTTGCCGCTGCAGTCGAAAACGACAGCAAAACCCAAAAGTAACGAGACAGTAAATTACGTTGAAGACAAACCGAAGGCGAAAAAATGTGGAAAATGTGGGAAATTTGGGCACGCACAAGAAAAGTGTCGAAACAAGAGAAGCAGTAAGAAAGAGATGGACTTCACCCTGACCATATCAACAGACTGCAAGAATTTGAACAAGAGCAAGTGGATTTTGGACTCTGGTGCAAGTATGCACCTCGTGAACGACTCAAGTTTCCTACAAGATGCAAAAAACGTGAGTGAAGCATGTTTTCAAGCAGACTGGAAGACTTTGAACGTATCCAAAAAGGGATGGATACAGATAAAAGTAAGAACCGGTGAAGTCACGAATAATATTCGGATTGAAGAAGTATATTACGTGGAAAATCTCGCGAGAAATATCATTTCTTATGGCCTTTTGGAAGAAAAGGGATGCGAAATGGCCTACAGACAAGGAAGGAGAATGATGATACACCGATCGTCAAACAAGGCCATGTTTGATATCGAAAGGATTAACAAAGTCCTTTCGGTTGATGTGAAAGTAGACCTACCAAAGAAAGAGGTCGGAAATACTGTGTTTTCCGTGCTCGAATCGAGCGAAAAAGAGTACGACACGGGTTCGGATATTCAGAGAGGAACGCTTATGCATTTTCATTCGCGCCTAGGGCATTTGAACTACGAAGCAATAGAAAGAATCGCAAAAGACCCAAAAAGTGGCATTGAATTGACTGACACAAGACGATTAAACTGTTTGACTTGCGCTCAAGGCAAGCAAACCAAGAACTCTCGATCGAAGAAGGACAGTGGATCCAATGCGCCTACGGACAGGATTGGTGGAGTCATCTGCTTCTGAAGGGACCAATTATGCCCAAGGACAGATTCGGAAATCGGTATATGGTAAACTTTGTCGATTTTAAGTCCAATTACGTAAGGGTATTTTTGGCAAATACTAAAGACGTTGCAGCAAAGAAATTCGAACATTTCATGGCGCGTTTTGAACGACAATATAATTGCAAGATACACGTTTTGAGGACCGACGGAGGTGCAGAGTACAAGAACCTGGATGGTTTCTGCAAGAGTACAGGCATTTCAAGACCGATAAGTGAAGCCGGAAATAGCGGAAAAGCGGAAAGGATGCACCGAACCATTATGAATATGGCTTGGTGCATGATTTTTTCATGTGGATTGAGTTTGGCTTTCTGGGGCGACGCTGTGCAATACGCAGTCTACATAATTAACAGTAGCCCAACAAATGCAAATGCGAAAAGGGCGTCTTCTATCGAAGAACTCACGGAAAACGTGCCAAATCTCGGCGAAATTGTGGCTTTTGGATCACCTTGTACGGTGTATCGCAACCCTGAAAAATTCGCTCGCACACAGAGCTCAAGAGGGTATCATTGTCGGAAAAATCAAAGAAACAAAGGGATTCAAGGTTCTACTGAAGTCGGAACGCAAGGTTGTGGTCACACAACACATAAAAAATATTGAAACATTAGATCAAGCCCAGAACGAGCAGATTAAGAAGAATCTACCTGAAGTTCAAGAATTAGAAGGAGTTGCAGAGCAAGATCCAGCGATTGAAAGACCCAAATCTAAAGGAAAAAAGGAACCAAAAACGTGGGCACGCGAAAGACACGGGACAAGGGCATACGCAAAAAGGCAACATCCCGTGACGAACGCAACAGAACGTGACGAAAGAGAAGAACCATCGACTGAAAATCAAGGCACCGTGAATTTGATTACCGAAGTCGACCCAAGAAGTTTTTCGCAAGCAATGAAGAGTTCTAATCGAGAAAAATGGAAAATGGCCATTCAAGAAGAAATTGAAGCTCTCGAGAGAAATAACGTATGGAAAGTCGTAGACATGCCAAAAGACTGCAAGCCATTGCATACGAAATGGGTTTTCAAGACTAAAATGGACGAAAATGGAAAAATCGAAAGGTATAAAGCCAGACTAGTCGCGTGTGGAAACGAACAGAGGTTTGGCGTCGACTACACGCTCACTTTCGCAGCAGTGATCGAAATGAGCACAGTGAAAATTATCCTAGCTTTGGCTTTTAAGTGGAAAGTCCCCGCAAAACATGGAGTCATCCCGAATGCTTATGTAAAAGCAAGTGAAGATGAACATGAAATTTTCTTTTCTTACCAAAGGGCATGGAGATGAATGAAGAAACTTTGGACAGCAAACACAACCCACCAGTATTGAAGCTAAAGAAAACGCTATACGGTCTCAAACAAGCAGGACTCCTGTGGAACAAGCTACTACACGAAAAATTATTGACACTTGGGTTCAAACAATGTATTACCGACATGTGTTTGTATGCGACGAATAAAGTGATTACGATAGTCGGAGTCTATGTGGATGACCTTCTAGTTACGGGAACGGATGCGACTTTGGTGGAAAATTTCTTTCGGGACATGAAAATGCTGGAAATAAAGAACCTTGGAAATGTATCTAAATTTCTGGGAATGCGTGTGGCATATGACGAAACCAAGGGCTATACACTTGACCAAGCAGTTGTGCTTGACAACCTATTAAAGGATTACGACTTAGCGGAGGCAAATCCGCTAAGGTCTCTATTTCTTCGGGATATTAATATTTGAACTTACAGGACGATGAAAACCTACAAATGTCTGGAAAACTCAGAATCAAGGGTTTTCAATCACTGGTCGGCAGTCTACTGTGGATAACGCGTTGTACAAGACCAGACATTGCATTCGCCGCTCACAAGGCAACTCGGCGGACGCATGACCCAAGAATGATTGATTGGAACTTGGCCAAGCGTATCGTGAAGTATCTTAAAGGTACAAAAGCTCTGAAGCTGCATATGTCAGGCAAAAGTAATGATGAAGAAATCAAGATTGAACGTTTCAGTGACTCAGATTTCGCAGGTGCCAACGATGATAGAAAATCGACCACAGGAGGAGTAATCACGTTGGGATGGAATTATTGTAAGCTGGATATGTAAAAAACAAGGTGGTATTTCGTTGTTGACAATGGAAGGAGAATTCTACGCAGTCGAAATGCTGGGTTACCGAGAACTCTTGCAAGAGATTGGAGTAAACGTGAAAAAACCCATGAATTTACGAATGGATAATCAAGCGGCGATAAAAAAAGTAATCGAGAGCAAGGAAGGCAGTTCAAAGATCAAGCACGTGGACGTGAGATTAAAACTTATTTCATCAAAGAACAAGACAAACGAGATTCAAGCAAGTTAAATCACGACTAAAGATATGATAGCCGATTTATTTAAGAAAGCGGGACCGTATCCTAGGCTACAAGAATTACGTCTAGCTGTGGGGTTGAAATGACTACGTCCAAAATTAGAAGGAGTGTTGAAATATCACAAAAACAAGTTGACTTTGGAATAGTACAAAATGTTTTCGGCAATTTCCGATGTTGGTGAAAGCAAATTTAGGTCAGTACCTATTTTTACTATTTCTCCTATTTCAGACCATTTATAAATTTAGCGCCAAGAAGTTACTGTAAGGCGCTTCTTGGAGTGGAAATATTGTCGCGCCGCTGACATTCCAGCTCCGCAGTATTGCTCCTCGAACG
>MIQA02004103.1:0-28375 GCA_001887855.2 Sclerospora graminicola | reverse complement strand
TTCATAATCCATGTTTTTGCTGGTGAAGTCTTTCAGTTCAGACGTTGCAGACACCCTGACCCGTGTTTTTTTTCCTTAGTACGGGTCGAAAGCTTGGACGGATGCCATGTTAGTCCGGGGAGTCATGCCTAGGTCCAGGTCATCTGGATCGTAGTGATTTTTGGCCGAACTGGCCGACTCCATGTCGATATCACTGAATGTGGGTCTTGTGTTGGGGTGCCTACTGGGTCGGCGACCTGAAACACAAACAACGCTCTCTCTTGACAGTACTGACTCCATATCTTAATATTGAACCCTAGTGTGATGCTGGTTCAACTTAAACATCTGTTCTTCATAGGAGGTGGACTGATTATGCTGCCCTATGTTGTTACCTGCATTCGACCGACGCTGCTCATCCAAGTACCGTTCCATCATTGCTTAAACACACAACAACTTCTGTATGTGATCTTGTACTTGAAAACCGAGCATGAGGCTCTTCTTTAATCTTATGTATCGTTTATTTGGCTCCCGGGTCAGTAGGTTCCATCTCCATCTTCATCAGGTTGCTGCCCGACCGTCCTTTATTTGTGTGATTCGGCTTACACTATTCCCCATAGTGGCTGGGCTCCTTCCGGCCACTATAAAAAACCGTTGTGATTGTCATCCCTTAGGACCAAGCGTCATACGGGTGATGCCGACTGATGATTCCGACGAATCCACCTCCAAAGGGGCTGACTCGTATAAAGAGGATCCAGAGTGCCCTCCGGTCACCTTACGGGGGAAGGTGGAGTGACCTTAGTGATAAACCATCGCCTTTTGGGGTTCAGCACGACCAACTAAAGGCACCAGACGATCGTGTAGTGTGCTGATCGCCTCCTTCAACTTGTCTGCCTCCTGGTCGAATAACTGATTCGGGTCAAACGCGCTGGTATTAATACCGGTCTGCTTAAGCCCTCAGGTGACTACCGGAGGAGACCGGAGGAGGGATGGGGCCTTTTAGTTATCCTATGATTTTATGTCTGGTAATCTTCAGGACCCCGTTCGTCCGCAACAACTGACCCATCTCCCGAAGGTAAAACGTCCGTTCCAGGTCGGCTTCAGTGACCGTATATGATTGTGCGTCCATCTTTACATCTTCGTCATCGAAGGAAGCCCAATCATGAGCCACCCTATCGGACAGGTGACCCGGGTCCGGGTGAGGTAACTTTCCACTCCGGTCATAGTCCATCTTCGGTTCTTCTTCTTATTTCTTTTCTTTCTCTTTTAACATCCATAACGCACACCTATTTTTCGGTTCATAATCAAAAACATGATTCTTCTCCGGACTATAGCGATCTGCACAATAGTCCAAGCATGCTTCAGTCAGAGGCCTCATGGGAGTAATTTCTTCTTTAATGTCGACCTCGTACTCCTTCATTCCGAGTCGACCATCGCATCCTTCAATCTTCAGTAGCATTGGAGGCGATATGTCTTCCCCCAATGAACTCGACACAACATTCTCTACAAATTTAAACGGTCTTGGCTTTTCGCCCACAAGGCGGTATACTAAAGTCAAGTATAACTGCTGCCCGCTCCCCGGTGAAGATTTCCGCCTATAGTTCTAACCCTCGTTCCGCCGCCCTACTCGGGCACCTAACCTTTCGTCCAAGAGTCCACCAAGAGAGCGTAACCGCCAGTACTGACGGGTACACAAGGTGAGATTTTAAAAGATGGATTAACCCAGTTGTTCCAACCAAGGTGATGGTAGAGACTGGTTGGGTCAGACCTGGATCAAGACCTAAATGCACGGAGTACCTGATGCCGAGTTTGCGGGATGCAAGGTGGGCAGAAAGTCAGTAACTGGTGGCGTTACGCTATTGAATGGAATATTACTTTATTGGATATACAAGCGACAAGGATGCATTTCGTAATCTACTATGGGGGCGGAATTTTATACCGCATCACAAATGGTGAGATGATGGAAAGTTACAAGCTTCTGAGCGAGAATGGATTGCAGACAAGGTTACCAATGACGTTTTTCTCGGATAATCAAGCTGATATTAAGTATCTTGAAGGGGAAAACAGGTCACCTAAGATGAAGCACGTGGACGTGAGGATCCAGTTCATAATTTCAAAGATAAAGGACGGAGTAATCAAAGTCAAGTACAAGAACACACAAGAGATGATTGCAGATTTTTTCACAAAAAGTTTGGTTTGCACCAAGGCTGCAGGTATTGCAGGAATCGGTGGGGTTAGTGGGTGACTAAAGGATATATCTATTTTCTGTGTGATCCTAGGCGAGAAGGAGTGTTAAAATTGCAGCGACTATATTTTTAAGTTGAATATGCGGTTGGACCAAATGATGAAAATAGGTATTATCAAATTACATTTTTAGGTAAGCTATATTAGAGTCCGATCTAAATATTTTATCCCCCCGATCAAGCGATCTTTTTTGGGCCGCATACAAATTGCAAGTGTAACTCTCGCTTCTTTACTTGCATTGGCCATTTTAGGTGAAAGCGTGGACATTTGCGTTTGATTGGCAAGTGGAAAGATATATCGAACGGATTTACGTGGATAAATTTTGCTAAGTCAAACAATTTGTAATATTTTACAAAGTGTTCCCTTTTCCTAACGAAATCATTCCCCTTTATAAATGGGGACTCACCCCCTTTTTGCTACGTGCACACATTTCTACCATAAAAGAGGTACAACGTACCGTAAAGGATGAAGAAATATCTATGTGACGTGCGCACAACAGGTCCGTCATTTTTAACCGTCAAGGGAGTGCAACGATTTCTCCTCAAAAGCTGACAGTATCTTCTCTGCATTGGCCATTCTTGGTGCTAATCGGCATTCAAATGATCGCTTAAGGGGTGTAGTCACCAAAAATGCAGAAGCTAAGAGCTGCGAGGGCTATCAAGTACTTCGAAGCAATCAATTATAGGGCACGTTATTAAGCCAAAGCTTCTGCTCTTTCCTTTTAAATCTTGTTTTTATGGAGTCGATATGATTTAATGCTTCCATTATACCTAATTGTAACTACCTTTTGACCCTTTATTGTATTAACCACAATCCTCTAAGGACAGCCAAATCGCTTCAAAAAGTTTTGCTATTCCTCAATTACTAGGGATTTTGGGCCCAGCTAAATAAATTTTGTTTCGCAGTATTCTCGTTAATTACTATATAGTATAAAGCAAGATTGCAGCAAGATAGTTTCTATTTGGGTTTCTTAGGAGGTTAATCTGCTTTTGGGGTAAGCCTAACTATGCTTATTGTTTTGGTTTAAAAATTGAACTTAGACGTTGTTCAACTGTCTGGCTCTAGAGAAAAATATTAATTGGAAGAGCGAATTATTATATGATCCTTATGTATTAATATTCTGCTTTATAATAGATTGCTGGCTGGTCTTGCTACGTATGCAAGCAATCTAGCTAACAGTAATTCTGAACTAAGCGAGAGCCACCAAGAATCTGGGCTTTACTATAGAGAATAAAGGTTTTAAGTCGGACGAAATTGTCGTGTTGCTACCTATAGTTTAAAAAATTGCGTCCGGGCGATCTGGATATCTTAATTGTATCAGAAATACTGCGTTTGTGTTCCGAATCCGGACCTTTTTAAAAAGGATTGATTAGAGGAATAATATGTAACACCGATCAGTTTTCGACCAGCATAGAGCTGCCTAATTTATATATACTACAATTTATTTTGCCAAGTTATCAAAATTTATAAAGTTGAAAAGTATTCAAAAATACAATGATAATTTTCTGCACCTGTATCAATTTTTCTTACGCTAATTAACAGGCGTCGTCCAAAAGCCATTGATATTTAGCAGACGATTTTGCAGAAGTTCTCTTATACTTCATCTTTATGACGTTATTACCTACTTTATGGTTCAGGGGGGTGCACAGAATTTTCTCATTCTATTTTAAGTCTTGACGTGAATACATTTGGGTGGTTTGGAATTTAATTGTTCCGTTACGCTAATGTCTTTAGAAAGACCAATTATTTAAGTCAACACTTTTAGCTAAGATTAGAAATGCCCATCGTCGTTTCCTTAACCACCATTGTTTAACGGTCTCTTCCCAGAGATTGTAGAACAAAGCTGGCAGATAATCTTGGTCGATCGTCAAAATTGAATTCCGTGTTCTCAAAGTGCGATCGCATATCTGAAGGATGCACTCCTAGAGCTTGAAGCTCTCGAATAAGTTGAAGCCGGACATCGGGGCTATAAGTGTACTGAGACGCTCGGTCGTGCCCAAGATACTGGGAAAGAAAATTATAAATTGCTATAGCTCCTTGGCCCGGAGTATGCAACGCGCGGATTCTGTTCGTTTCTACACCAACTTTTCTCGGTCTAGATCCCATCCTATCTTCTTGAAGGAAGTGGTCTCCAGTGCGTACACTTCCAGCAGCATCGACGTTCTCAGGAATTGCCTCAATGGAGTAACTTTGAGCTCCGCAAGTTACTGCCGTGAGATATCCATAGCTAGCATAAAGTGACGCCAGGCTTACCAGTCTGAGAGAAGATAGACGCATGAATTTTACTCAAATACGCTAGTTCGTCGAGCACTTGTTGGGCTGATTTCAATTTAGAAAATGAAACGTGGTGCGATGTCGGATAATTAACTTGATATCATTCATTTTCTGGTGGTATGTTTTCCTTTTTTCAGCAAAGTCTGTACTCAGGAGTACTTTTTTCTGTCCTACGAACACAATCAAAAGGTGATGATGATGATCAGACACTTTATTAACTTGTTACGGTTGCAAGAAGTCTGGAATGTTCTAGCCTATCGAATAATACGAACTCTTGTTGTGCTGCGTCGTTAGTTTCTGGGTGGAGGAGGATCCTAATTCTGGCTGTCTTGTCAATATTTGAATTAGTCTTGATCCTCGAACACACGTCTACTTGTTTGTTATTTCCGCTTTGTGAGTTGCTGCAATCCCGTCTTTAAAAATTCTTGTACACTGAGATCTTTCGACAGTACTTTCTTCTTGAATATCAGCCTGTTCGCTGCCATTACAGAGCTCGTCGTACATTCTGACAAAGAAGGCGTTCAGGTGTGATCCAAAACTGGTGGACAATGGCAGTCATACTTAGGTCCGATGATCTCATCGTAGGACCTGACCTGGCCATTGTCTCCGTTAGACTACCGATGGGTAAGAATACGAACTAGAAAGTGCGCGCAACTTAGTTACCCTATTGGTATGTTAGTTTCCAACCTGTTCAGCCAGAAAAGGAAACATTATTCTGAATCGATACGTTGACCCCCATTTACAAAAAAGGACGCAGCATTTACTAAAAAAATAATGTTACAGTCGGTAACTTTATTCTGACACCCTCGAATTGATACGTTGACCCCCATTTACAAAAAAGGACGCAGCATTTCAAAAATAATGTTACAGTAGGCAAAACCTCGACAAATAAACCAGATGATCGGAATACCGGTACAAAGTAATTACTCTAAAGTATATCTTATAGACGTCGATATCTTAAAGGCGACGCTCCTATATTTGAAGCAGTTTCGAGGCACATGAGATTTTCATGTGGTACACACTGGAAGGGTTGTCAAAATTTGGGTAGATATTTAGTATCATTTCTAAGTCAGAGTGCGTCGCCTATTACAGTTGGATTTGTGCAGGTGCTTCTAGTACTTTTTACTCACCCACGACAAATGGAATAACAAGGAAAGAGTTTTTGTCTTGAATTCCTAAGACAATCGAATTTAAGCAAGCATCCACTACATACTGCAGTGATCTTTCTTGGTGGATTCTAAGTGTGGGTCTTATTGCGACAGCGGGTCTTGGTCTGCTACCAGGTACAAATCCACTTCTCATGTTTAACCTGTTGGTTGTATGGGGCTTTTTCTATACACGACTTATTGGACAGCCATCAGAGGTCAACATTAAAGAAGAAGTTACCCCCCTGGCGGCTCCTACTGGAGCTGATCAGGACTATGGTGCCGGTCACTATAGTGCTGGTCACTATGCCCCAGCTGGGGCCACAATTACGCTGACATCACAATCAACTCTTTCGGAGAAGTTATGATTCTATTGGCTGCAAGCAGCCTAATCTACCTCATCGCAGCATTTAGGACGTTTCGAAGGTGGAAATGACTTCAACTGAAGCAGCGAGGTCTGATGTGGATGATCTGTTACGTGTTTCCATTTCACGTGATGATCAACATGAATTTTACTGGATACGTTTGATGGCTTAACGTCGACCTTGGCGGCTACGAAGAAATACATCTAAATGCAGGCACGTACATCGTTTTTACTCTAGTCGGCATTGGAGTGATCGTTTTAGCTTGTTCGCTATTCAAAAGTCTATACCATGGCGAAGTTTGAAAGAAATACCTTGTACTTTACGCGCTTATAGTTGCAACAGTACTTGTGGGCGTTATTTCCATCGACGACATTGCACATTTACCACACAATGCTTGAGGCATTTGTCATTCCCATTTACTGCTTTTCCAACCCCGGCTGCAGCTTTCGTTCAAGCAACAGGTCTGGGTTGTTTCATTCAAGGCTATGCAAGGTGGGGCTGGAACTCGTATCTCGACACAATACGTAAGTACTTAAAAGAATTTAGCTATTTATGCATCTTTCTCATGTTTTCCACGTGATCACTACAGCCACATACTTAACAATAGCGGTTCCAAAAACTCCACCAAACGCAACAAATTGACTTCATACGGAGTCACAGTTTTATGGGAACCGCTAGAGTTCGTCCAAGCATATTCACTTTGTCTTAATAGCGTTGAGGTCTATCGTGGTATAGACACTTCCGAATCTCGAGCCAAACATTACGTATTACATCGGTGTGGCCGGATGGTACGGTTACCAGTGATTGTGGTTAAATCAATACTAACTTAGGGAGTACATTTTAGCTACGAGGGATGGTATCAAACTTGGCAGAAGAAGGATAAAGTGAACCCATTCCCCAATGACCAGCGCACTCCTACAGACGTAGCGTATGCAGTGGCTCGATGGTTTGCCATTGGTGGTGCTTCACATAATTATTATGTGAGTCGTCTGAGAAACAAATAGTAGTGGTTCTCACGAACAAAGGTATAATGGAGAATGGAGAAATAATGGATTGTCATTGGTCAGATCCATCACGCATCCTACCTCATCCTTCTCGATCTGTCATCCAAAAATAAAAGAGGAGGCTGGGAAATGCAGCAGGTTGGCATGTGTTTCGCCAAGAAGAATGCTCGTAATTGGCTGTTATTCCTGAGTAGAATGAGCTATTTTTAGTCTTTTCTTTTCAAACCTCCGGCCTCCA
The DNA here is from genome assembly GCA_001887855.2 of Sclerospora graminicola. Lineage (NCBI taxonomy): Eukaryota > Oomycota > Peronosporomycetes > Peronosporales > Peronosporaceae > Sclerospora > Sclerospora graminicola. The sequence continues at coordinate 21,129 of MIQA02004103.1, read as the reverse complement.
AAGAACGACAGCACACAAATATTAGCTGAGATAACAACTAAAAGGAATAAGTCGTTAGATTCACAGAATGTTTAAAAAGCGAGTTGGGTCTTAAAAGTCTGTAGAAATTATTCACTATAAAGTTATATTGTGCACTGACTTTTGGAGAATGAAATAAGCCAGTTCGAGGTCCTCACGAGCGGTACAGGGAGGATGAACTTTCATTGATCAGCTCCATCACTCAACCTTCCATTATACCTCTATTCGTGAGAACCACTAGTATAGTTAGTACAATGGGTCTCAAAATTCAGACCCAATTTTCAAAAATAAGCAAAAATATCTTATAGACGACGCGCTTATAATTGAAGCAATTTGGTGTCATGTACCCATCGTCAATAAGATATACTTTAGAGTACTCTAAAGTATATCTTATAGACGTCGATATCTTAAAGGCGACGCTCCTATATTTGAAGTAGTTTCGAGGCATATGAGATTTTCATGTGGTACACATTAGAAGGGCTGTCAAAAATTGGACCAGCGATTGTCGTTAAATCAATACTTACTGAGGGAGTACATTTTAGCTACGAGGGATGGTACCAAACTTGGCAGAAGAAGGATAAAGTGAATCCATTCCCCAATGACCAGCGCACTCCTACAGACGTAGCGTATGCTGTGGCTCGATGATTTGCCATTGGTAGTACATCACATAATTATTATGTGAGTCGTCTCTACCTGAAGGTGACGTCCTGCGAAGCAAATAGTATGATTAGTACAATGGGTCCCAAAATACGATCCGATTTTCAAAAATAAGCAAAAATATCTTATAGGCGGCGCGCTTATAATTGAAGCAATTTGGTGTCATGTACCCATCGTCAATAAGATATACTTTAGAGTATATTCAACTCAATACTCTGGACAAACAATGAGGTGGCTTGCTCAACCGACAACAACGACGCAAGCTTGTCGAGGCCTTGCAGCATTTCAATCCTTTCCTTTTTAATCAGCGAAACATTATTCTGACCCCTTCGAATTGATACGTTGACCCCCATTTACAAAAAAAGACGCAGCATTTCTAAAAAAATGTTACAGTAGGTAAAGACGGTGCTGAAAAGTCAAAACCTCGACAAATAAACCAGATCATCGGAATACCAATAGAAAATAATTAAATTCAACTCAATACTTCGAGCAAACAATGAGGTGGCTTGCTCGACCGACAACAACGACGCAAGCTTGTCAAGGCTTTGCAGTATTTCAACCCGTTCTTTTCATCAATGGAAAGCAACCAAGCACTAGAAGGCCGAACAGCGCTGCCGTCAATTGGTATCGTGAGTTGTTATCGTTGTGAAGCGATTTAAACACGACACTACGAATCTTGGCCATCTTAATGACTGCATTGTGTTGAAATTGCGTGTCCTGTCAGTAATCTCCAGACATGCAAGCTGGAGATACGTTTGCAGTGTCGATCCCAAAGCACGTTTTCTCTTTAGCCACTAATAGATAAACACGATCATATTCTTCACCTGTGTACATCACAAGTAGCTCAAATGTCATTGCAGCACAGTACAACGACGAACTTTGTTGGCTCAATTTTTCGTGCAATCTTGCTGCATATAGTGGTTTTAACTTGGCTAGCTCGAACGAGCATTCATTGCATTTTCTAGCACCAACGTCTCGGTGTTGAGACGCCTTGCTCCTGCTGGGCCATGGTTTTGTTTCTTTCGGACGTTGTCGCCTCTAAAGCATTCACGAGCTTCTCAACGTTTGATAGAGCGTTGGTCGCTAGTCCCGAAAGTAGAACGGAGCACTGCCAGAGCCTTGCAAACCAAGGAATACATATTGTCCACCGCTATATCATTTGAAGTTTTGAACTGGCCAATGCCTGAACAAGAATAACTGTTATCTCTTCCTGATAGATTTCGTTCTAGAACAGCTCGCTCGACTCCAAACTTACAGGAGCAGCAAGCAACCACTCGTATAGCACGATCATCACTCTTTCCGCTGGTGAACCACGTTCAAAACGGGGATGGAGCAGCTAATAGATTTAAGAAATGCTGCGTCCTTTTTTGTAGATGGGGGTCAATGTATCGATTCGAGGGGGTCAGAATAATTTTTCCCTTATTGCAAACACTTTTTTTAAGTTAAATCAGTAGATGAGAGTAAATATCACTTGTGCTGCTGTTATTTTGAGCGAATTGCAGAGTGTGTTAGTTAATACTGAAATACTAGTGAGTTGGTTACATACTGCAATTTTCTTTGTCCCTTTTGTGTCCCCAATGAAGTGTAAAAGATAAGGATATCCATCGTTTTCATGCCAAAAGATACAACACAGGAGTTTGGTTGCAGTTATAGCCGTCCCTTTCATCTTGTTATAGTACAGTATCTGCAACTGCAAAAATTTTCAACACACATGAGATCATTTTAAATATTTATTTGTCTGCAAGGCCACAAGCCTTCAGAATCATAAGCTGTTCAAAAAGATCAAACTTCGTCTTAGCCCACTCTGTCAGCCCATCAGATGAGGCATTTGTGGAGGCGCTTTCCGGATGTGTTTGACACTCTGCCGACTCACAAAGCGTTTTTATGGGCACGCAGCAGTGGTACTGCGTCTCCTATAGCAATACCAATATAAACCCACCCACAAACGCCCTGCTTTTACGAACGAGGACTTTTGTAGAGGGGCTTGTGTAGAAAAGCATTGTGACCCGCTTAGCAAGCAATGAACGAATGACATAGGTGATACATATCCACGTTCAGGAACTACATGTGCGAATAGATTATATATTACTGTTGAAGTTATAGCACGATGCGCGTAAAATGTAGTAAAGGCAGAGAAAGAACTTGCTTGCAAGCAGGCAAAAAGAAATATATTTTTGTTTTATCAGAGACACTAAGCATTATGTTTGTAGATTCATCTCCTATTATCACTTTTAGTCCAATTAATAATTAACTATTAGCTGCTGTGTACGGGAGACTAAGGTCGGCCCAGTTTTGGTGTTGGTAGGCTTGGTTGCAAACGTGCTAAATCTTCTCGCTGTCTGGAGCGGTGCTGGAATTGTGTCGAACGCGCACTGGATACACATCTACAGTTTTATCCCTTCTTCCACTGTGGCTGGTCCACGTCGCTCAAATGTCGACATAAATGGGCCCGTATTTTTTTGGAATTTACGTCCTTTCCGGTGAACTATGGAAATGGATTAAATTTATACGACACCGCAATGATGCATATTAGCATAGTCTTATATAGGTTAAAAGTATTTTCGATGTGACAACATTTAATACTATATAATAAATCACTTTTACTTTTACGCAAAATACATTGGATAGGAGTCAGCGCCGTCATACTAACAGACGACCGGCGCGACTTCTGTAAGTGAACAAACTAAACTAAGCCACTCTAGTAGACACTTACCGGTTTACAAATTACGTGGAGTATTTTCGTTTCTCGTTTGATTACTTACGTTTCACGTGTGGAGATTGGAGTGCGGGTTCTGACAGGCCGGATTCTTTCCGTTACGCTTATTGTGGTTTGTTACATGGATTCACGCTGGAGCTACGTGGACTTTCCAACCGGTTATGAGCCCAAATTATGACGGGTCTCTTAAGTTCGATTTTTGCACTGCATTAAGTTAATTGCAGTGAGTAAAAGTCCCCTGACCAGAAGAAATATTGTGTCTGGTGTTTTTCATTGAATTGGAACGATTGAATCGCGCGTATATTTCGGGTGATTATGGCAAGTGAAGAGGAAAATCGCATAACAGAAGCCATGGATAGAATGAAGGAGTTTATGCAGAAGGTTGACAAGAGGATCGAAAAAATGGAGAACGAGAAGGCTCGCATGAGAGAGCTGGGTCAATCGCACTCCTCGAATGAATTTAGAGACAGCCTGAGGCATTACGGGCCTTTTGGCGGACGTATGACCTTGGATGATTTGAATCGTGACGATAGAATTGGCCAAGGTGTGCCCGGAAATTTTGCAATGGGGCAAGCAGGCATCCCCGCCGAACCGGCGCAAGCGGGAGGAATTTCTGCTGGAAATGGAAACGTGCCGCAAGTTGGCGTGCCGTTTGGTGTAAAATTGACTAGATACAAAACTTTAATGGTGTGGAAACTTTCAAGGGCCTCGGAGCAGGTTTCAAGCAATGGGCTAACCTGTTTCTAGAGGCCCTGGAAATGGCGCAACTGACATCCGGTTTCCAGTGAAATGAGCACCTTAAAGTGAACAAGTTGGGAGAGCACCTTGAAGACATGGCCTTAAGGTACTTTCAAACAAATACTAGTGCATGGTGGGCAAGCTCCCTGTCGTTAATTACGGTGCTGGAGCTCATGAATACCGCGTTTAAAATCAATATCTCGCACCATCAAGCCTCCGCCATGTTTCCAGCGGAGAAGTATTCAAGGAGATCCTGGACGGAGCACCTCCAATACTTGGTGGCACTGGCGCGAGAAAGTGAGTTGCCGGACAAGGTAATCGTCGAAAACATTGTAAAGTTTGCTGTGCCGAGCCCGCACTCATGGTGAGGTATAACCCCATGAGGCAAGACTACATTCAGCATGCCCAGGAGTTAGTGGCATGGGCACAAGAGCTCGAGGACGACGAGCGAAAGCTGAAACGACACCCAAGGATTGCAGCAAACGCAGTGAATGATGGAAAGATTGGAAGAGTGTGTTATGGAAGTGGAGATGAGGGGCATATTCATCGAAATTGCCCCAAACTAGTGCAAAAGTATGATTCCAAGAAGGCAGGCAAGAAGGGACGTCCGGATGCACCTTCCGAACGTCGTTTCGTGCTAGCTACAGTGGTTAACTCAAGTGAAAATACCAGAATTTCAAGAGAAATGAATGAAGAATTCTGGATATTGGACAGTGGTACTAGTCGACACCTAATCGGTGATCCAAGCCTTCTCGAAGGTCCTAGGGAATGCAGTGGTGGTGACTCACTGGTGTTATCAGACGGAGAAACGCTAGATGTCACGCAAGTTGGAAAAGTGACGATCAAGAGTGACGAACAACCAAACAGGGAAATTGTTTTGAGTGAAGTATACTACGCTCCAAAGTTGGCGAAGAAGTTGATTTCGCTGGGTTGTTTGAAGAAGAAAGGATGTTACACAAATGACAAGAATGATAGAATGGAAATCAAGATTGGGAATAAATCACTTTTCCGTGTTGAACTTTGTGGATCAATATTTGTGGCAAAGGTGCATGCGAACACCTCAAGTGGTTTTCGGGGTGATTTCCGCGACGTTGTGATGAACGTTCATAATGAGGAGGTTGGAAATGATGCACAGGAAAGAGGCCTGTATCATTTCCATGCCCGTCTAGGGCACCTTGCGTACGATACGATTGAACTTATGGCAAAGGACCCCAGGTCTGGAATCGTATTTACCGACCACAAGCGACCAAACTGTCTGACGTGCGCAGAAGGGAAAAGTTCTCGGTCGAAGCAACCAAAGCATGATTCAGGCGCGAGCGCACCGATTGATCGCATCGGTGGAGTTATCTGCAGTGACCTCAAGGGTCCGATAACTCCACGTGATAGACGTGGACATCGCTTTCTGGTGGTCTTTGTAGACCACTTCTCGATTTATGTGCGTGTCTTCGCTGCCCTACGAAGGATAGGGCAGCAAAAATGTTTGAGCACTTTCTGGCATGGTTTGAAAGCGAGTTTAACTGCAGGATTCACGTTTTTGCGCACCGACGGGGGCGGTGAATTCAAGAATCTAGACCTTTTCTATCAAAAGACGGGGGTTCGAAGACAAATCACCGAAGCGGGAACTCCGGCGTCAAATGGGAAAGCTGAGCGGAAGAACCGAGCCATTTTCAACATGGTTTGGTGCATGATATTTGGGTCAGACGTGCCGCTAATGTACTGGACGGAAGCGGCTGAGTATGCAACTTAAATACTCAACCGCAGTCCAACCATAGCCAACCCGGGAAGAATTCCACCAATACAAGTACTGACAAAGAAACAAGTGAATGTTAGTGATATTGTGGTTTTTGGATCCCCCTGTATGGTTTGGAGGGATTCAAAGAATAAATCACTTGAAATGCATGTCGAACGGGCATTAATTCAAAAGTGACCAAACGAAAGGTTACAAAGTTCTTTTGTTGAAAGATCGGGTGGTGACAATCACCCGACACGTTATGAATATTGAAACTCTTGACAAGCGGTCTAACGACATGGTCGTGAAGAAACTGATGGTGAAAAAAAACAATGATAGGCAGGCAGCAGAAACGAATAGAGGTATTACAGAGCAGACACCACCTCAAAGAAACAAGAGAAGCACGTTTTCTCGAGGTAACAAGTCAGAAGCAAGAAACTCCAGCAGGAGTGTGAAGAAAACTCCGAAAGCTGCTGCCGCCGAGGAAGAAAAAAGGGAAAAAAGTCAAGAAAATCCAAGAAGAAGGGCATAGCATTGGAAGGAGTTTCGATATGTGCGTCGACTCCGAATGATGTTCAACAAGAAATCAGAAATGTGAACAAAGTTCCTGAAGCGAATATGTTATTTGCTTTCGCTGTGACCAGTGTGGAAAATGGAACGAACGGTAAATTTGCAGCTCTCCCTGACCCAAGGAATTTCCAGGAGGCACATGCGTCAAGCCAATCCGGAAAATGGGCAGAGGCCGAGCAAGCAGAGTTGCGTGCCCTAAATGAGCTGGGGACATGGAAATTGTCGAAAAGAGTGGATGGAAAAAAGCCCCTGCCAACGAAGTGGGTCTATAAGACCAAGTTGAAGTCAGATGGGACGGTGGAGAGATATAAAGCAAGCCTGGTCGCACGTGGTGACCAACAGATTCTTGGAGAAGACTATTTTGTGACGTTTTCTACCGGGATGGAGCTCAACACTATGAAAACCATTCTGATAGTGTCACTTGTGTGGAATGTGCCAGCTAGACACGGGGATGTGCCAAGCGCCTACCCTACAGCAGGCACAGAAAGTGAGTACGAGATACACCTGCAAATCTCGCTGGGAATGGAGGTTTCGGAAGAAAATCTAAACGTTTTTTGGGGTGAAATCTAAGAAGAACTGGTTTTAAAACTATAAAGAAATCTGTATGGCCTCAAGCAGGCTGGAAGTCTCTGGTACGAGCATTTGCGTGAGACTATGATTGAAATTGGTTTTATACAATGCCTGACTGATACGTGCATTATTATACGTATTGCTGGAGATAACAAGACTTTAGTGGGGGTGTACGTCGATGACTGGTTAGTCACAGCGACGTGTGAAACGTTGATCGAAGAATTTTTCGATGAAATGAAGATTTTGGCGTTGCAAAATCTCGGCAACGTGGAAAAATTTCTGGGTATACGTGAGGAAGGAGATCCAAGTATTGGGATACACAATTGATCAATAATTCACGATTGATGAAATGTTAATTAAACACGGATTGCAAGACGCGAATGCGGTTCGCAGATCGATTGCTGAAATGGAGATGGAAAACAGTCTGGACGAATTGCTGTCTATGAAGACAAATGGAAGTTTACCGTGTGTCAAGAGTTTTCAATCGTTGGTGGGTAGCCTGCTATGGATTTCTCGGCTAACATGACCGGATATATCATTTGCAGTGCATAGGGCTACCCGACGCACCCATGCACCTACGCTGCTGGATTACAAGGTGGCAAAAAGAACTGCGCGGTACCTAAAGGGTACCAGAAATTTGAAGTTACATTTGAATCACGATGATGGAGATCACTTGCCGCTCCGGATTATCGGTTTCAGTGACGCCGATTTCGCGGCTGATAAAGTGGATAAGAAAAGCGTGAGTGCGAGTGTAATTTTTGGAATGGGATAATCGCCGGGTGGAAATGCAAGAAACAGGGTACCGTTGCATTGTCCACGACGGAGGCAGAGTTTGTGGCTGCAGCGGAGGGCGGGAAAGAAGTATTGGGAATGCGTGAACTTTTCGTGGTGATCGGTATGAGTGCAAAAAGACCGATCGTCCTAAAAATTGACAATATGGCCGCAATTAAACAATTGCAAAGCGAGGCCAGTGCGGCGAGTACAAAACATGTGGATGTGAATATCAAGTTTTTAAAAGACTATGTGCAGAGGGGTAGGAAGCACCCAGAACAGGTTGGTACGGTGGATATGGTCCTGGACATGTTGACAAAAATTTTGTTGCACTCAGGATTGATGAACTGCTTGGCCAGATTGGGTTGAAATGATTTGGAAGGATGGAACGGATATGGTTTTATTTTTGATGGTGCATGGTTATATGAAAACTACATTGGAAACTACGCGACACATGCAGCGATAATGGTAGCGGAAGGAGTGTTGGAATTTACGTCCTTTCCGGTGAACTATGGATATGGATTAAATTTATACGACACCGCAATGATGCATATTAACATAGTCTTATATAGGTTAAAAGTATTTTTGATGTGACAACATTTAATACTATATAATAGATCACTTTTACTTTTACGCAAAATACATTGGATAGGAGTCAGCGCCGTCATACTAACAGACGACCGGCGCGACTTCTGTAAGTGAACAAACTAAACTAAGCCACTCTAGTAGACACTTACCGGTTTACAAATTACGTGGAGTATTTTCGTTTCTCATTTGATTACTTACGTTTCACGTGTGGAGATTGGAGTGCGGGTTCTGACAGGTCGGATTCTTTCCGTTACGCTTAATGTGGTTTGTTTCGTGGATTCACGCTATTTCAGTGGAGTTACGTGAACATTTCAACATACTTGACTCCAGATAAATGCCACTATTCCAGCTGGTGTTTTCTGCCAATCTTCAAAGATGATCCTGTATCGGATTTGCTGTAACCAAGTCTTACATATACTACATCATCCCCACCATAGTCGACGAAATTTTTTTCCGGAACTTTGATGTTGAGGCACCATTTCGATTCATCATTGCCTCTGTTAAGCGATCTCCCAGGCTTGGAGCAGATTCTGTGACAATACTTTCTTAAAAAAAAATCAAAATCATCTCCTGAACGTCCTCCCCACTCCAGTGACTGGCCCACTTTGCCCAGAGAAGCTGCGCATTCCAAAAATATGTTCCAAGTCCATTCGTGTTCGTGGACATCGTGAGTTCAGCGGGCAAACTGCATCAATCGACGCTCTATGGTTAAGCGTGTTAAGTTGCATGGTGGCAAGCCTGTACTGGACCCACACCTGATAATCAGTTAGAAAAAATGTGTTTCCATACCTGCTTTGGCGTTTGGTCTTGGGTTAGCTCCCACCAGTTACTTCTAGATCTGCGTTTATCCCACTTTAGAAGTACATCCTGAAGTCTTGACGGAATGTTAAGGCTGTAACATTTAATGAATTATTTCCATACCGCTTTTTGTATTCCCCAAAATGTCGTTCCTTCCTGGAGCGGCCATCCAATCCGGTTAGCTGCGGATGTGGGTAGCAGACCACCGTTGTTATAAGGAAGGAAATTCCATTATCGTTTGTGATCTTCATCGGTGTAGATAGTTTCCAATATATACCCCTATCTGTTTGCATGAATGGATTGGTTTGTCTTTATCCTTGTTCGTGCCAACCAATTGTTTCGATGCTACCAACCTCCATGAGTATAGTGACAACGCCTCCGGACAGAGGTATAAACTAATAGGAGGTGATGATCTAACGACGTGCCCGATATCAACCCTAGGTGACGCCAAAATAATCGCCACCAACCACCTCGCCACTTTCGCCCGTGAGTGAGAAGCTTCTAATTAATCCGGTACCTGCCATTCATATACGTCAGATTCCTGTCTTAGTATCTTTAATGAGAAAATATCCATGTGCGGGATCTTGTCATATTTGTGGGAGAGATTCGCCCCCTTCTCTTCGAGAATCCACGGGTTTCAAGCCCATTTAAACGTCCCCCAAAAGGTTTGGTAGTGAACAGGTAGTATATCGTGATAAGGGATATCGCTGATCGCAACCTTGATTCACACATTATCCCGTGGTTGTAGCCTGGTGGTCAAACTCCCGGAACTTACCTCTAGTGTATCCATTAAATGGACATTATGGGTGTTGGCATAGTCGCGTAACTCGATAGCTTGCTTAGGCGACGGAGCCATTCAGTGATTTAATTTTTGTAGAAGCAAACCAGTGCACTGGGAATCTCGAAATGTCGTTTTGCTGATAAATGAGCGTCCTTTGGAGGGGGAAGAGAGGAAACATTAAAAGGCCTTGATTGAAACGCCAACATATCCACGCGTATTGATACATATCTGGCGCTCCCATCAACAACTCCGTCGCATTCTTCATCATTTGAACTCGTAACGTCAGTGGGAGAGAAACTAAACCAACTCCACCTGCACCTCTAGGAGTATACAGCAACGAAGGCGAAATTTTGTGAGTCACCGGATTTTCTGTAGTCGTGTCCATCCAGATAAACCCTTTCTGGATGTGAATTAAATCTTGCGGAACTGATACAGAGGGGTCAAACACCTTGCTGTAAACAAAACGATAGGAACTACAATAGCATTATACAACACTACACGCTCAATGACTGATGTACGTACTGATACGCCGTTTTATCTGCTGAATTCACATCGCCCAATTCCGTTCCTGTAGGTTACCATAGCACACCACGTATCCTGTATACCGCACAGTATGATTACGTTGTACCACCGGAATACCATGCCAAGAATCAAGAACTATAGTTGGCGATAGAAAAAGGAATTTACTCTTGTGGGCTTGTATCTGTAAACCCGAAACGGTACCAAAACGTCGAACAATCTGCATAGCATTTGCAATGTGTCCAGCCTTCCAAAAAAATGTGGAGTCGTCGTCGTCGACGAATGCCGAGCATTTATGAGGTGCTCAGCTCTCAGTGTTCCCAACAGAAATACCTTCTACTGTAGATGATTGCAGGAATGCCAATGCCATCGGTTCAACTGCCAGGGTAAACAGCAGGGGTGACTATGGGCATCGCTGACGGATTCCGGAAATAACTGGAAATGGGTGAGAGAGTTCTTGATTGACTAAAAATTGCGCCGTGGTACCCTCGTGCAACCTTCGAATTAAATTAATAAATGACCAATCAAAACCAAATCGAGAAAGAACAAAAAATAAGTATGTTCTGTCCATGGTGTCATGAGCTTTTGCAAAATAAAAAAAAGAATGCCCTGTCATATCAGTAGCTTGAAATTTTGTTAATTTAGCCTCGCTCAGTGTCGCCATCAGGACCACCACTTACCTTGTCCATTCGGCGTCCGGAAACAGAACCCTGCTGGGTGTCGCCGAAAAGTTTCCCAAGAAAACGTTGATTACGTGTTGCGATGGTTTTCGCTAAAATTTCATAACTTGTTTGCAGTAAAGATATTGATTGATAATCAATGCTTGAAGAAAGGATGGTGGCGGGTCAGGTCCCTTCATGATGTGATTATAAACAGTGGTCATGAGGGTGATGAAGTGTTACGCGAAATTTTTGAATAAACCATTACTTAACGCATCCGTTCCTGCCGCTTTCCCCCGTTCCAGACTTTTTATTGCTTGTAGTACATCCACTTCCACTATCGGTTTCATCAAGGTAGTTTTCCTCCTTCGTCACTATGCGGTCCGTCGGTATCGAGAAAAGTGAGTTTAAAGAAGTCTTAAGATCTGGTTTGGCACCGTTCTGTGGTGAAGTGACTTGCGAATTAATTAACGGGAAGGTATAAAATACATTTGGCCGACGGCGCCTTTTGATTGGCAGAAAATGAGGATCAAGGGCGTAGATGCTGGATGGCGGTTGCCAAGCGTATCCACCAACGGCAGGATGGTGCCAGGCATGGAATGGAGTCAGATGGGTGTGATCAGGGAGTTTGAAATTGGGCTAGCCGGGGATGGGCCGCCCGGATCAGGCGGGCAGGTTGACCTCAGATGGTGGATGACCGAAGGGTGAATTGTTTGGAAGGTGTATGTGTCCCGAAGAAGGCTGAGCTTTGCAGAAGACGGATGAGGCGCCAGCGGTGGACGCGAAGCTGCTATGGAAGGGTTATTGCCAGCGGTCAAGTGAGCTTAGATGGATGGCTATCCAGGTCGGGCCGGATATTTGATGTGTGGTACACGAAGGAGTAACCGCTGGGTTTGGTGTACAGTACACCAAAGATCATCCGGCCGATCCGGCTGGGTTTAGTGTACGTCACACAAAAGAGATCCGGGTGAGGCTGTCTGGGCTACTTCAGGTAAGACACATAACAACGAGCCGGGCTATTTGGGGTAGGTTACACAAAAGGGAGTATTGGACATAGAGATAAAAATCAGTATACGTTTCGCTTTCTTAGACACAAGTTGATTTCATTGAATCACAACAGAGGGCTAACAAGGTCCCCTCTTGCTGCTATTGGTTTGCCCGGGGAAGGTTAAGGTAACCCACCGGAAGTCCCCTGACCGGGGTCGCTGCGTCGTGTATACTCACCTCAAGTCGCCCGTGTTTTGAACACGGTATATCTCAAATTGGAAAGTGTGGTAACGTTTTGGCCTACTGTGGAAGAGTGTGAAGTTTCATTTGGATTCACTATTACGTACACGACTGAATTTACCCCTTTGTTATCATTGGTTTAGCTGGCCGATCGATTATTCTCGGTCCAGCCCCCGCAGTATACAAACTTCAAGTATATTGCCAGTCAAGCTCCCCGGTGAAGATTTCCACTCAGGAGCTATCCCTAGTCCTACCCTCGTCTCCTTATTCGACGGACTTTTAACTTTTAGCCCCAGGGTCCATCAAGAGAGCGCAACCGCCAGTGTTGACGGGTACACAAGGTGAGCTTTTCGAACATGGATCATCCAAGTCGTCACGACCAAGGTGATGGAAGTGACCGATCTAGCCGGCTGGATGTCGGATCAGATCAAGACCTGGATGGACGGATTATACCCTCCGACAGTCAGTCATCTGGGCCCCCGTGGGTGTTCGCATCTCAGAAAGAATTTCTGAGAGCGACTACACCACAGTTCGATGTCCATTGTTGATTATTGATGCCCAGGTAGTATTAAATCGATCCAGGATGGATAGATGACCTGGGAATGAACAAACTCCATCCGAAATAATATCTATATTGTTTGATCTTTGTCTTGTATCGACGCCCTCCTGAACAACCATCTTAAATCCACCACAGAACGGTGAAGCCATCTCCCACACCTTGCTTTAATGTCTGATGCAAGTTCATTTCCAGAGCTGTAATTAGTTGTTTCCTTGAACGCGCATTATTTCTAATGGATCGCTGTAACTGTCTCACCCTTCGTTTTCCTCTCCTAGCCGCCTTTCTATGGACAATAAATAGGATATCAGTATGCATTAGTTGATCCCACTTGGACGGTATACATTCTGCTAGTTGGAAACGCTGTATGCTTTAGTTGATCCCACTTGGACGGTATACATTTTGCTAGTTGGAAACGCGTACGGAAGGGATCATCTATTTCTTGTCAAATTGAAAAAGTAGTTGAGTCAGGAAAGGGGTATTGCGGCCGATGAAGAAACGTTCGCGATTCCCATTTAGTGTCACACAACAAAAGTGGAATTTGTGAATGATCTAAAAAATATCGGTGGTCCCGTAACAGACAACCATTGGATCCAGGATACAGTATCTGGCGATAAATAAAAACTCTAGCCTACTGGCTTGCTCCCCACCTCAAAACGTGAAATGTTCGGTGGGGTCCAACCGTACATCACATCCCAGTGACCCGATCATAGAACAAGCATCCAATAATTCCAAAGATTTTACAATTTTTGTTATATCCAGACTTTCTGTTTGATATGAGCGCACTCCACCCTGACGATCCATTACTGGACATTCCACACAATTAAAATCCCCTCCTAACAGAAGAGGATTGGGAATGGTACCAAGTAGAAGTTCCAACTGCTTATAGAAAACGCTTCGATTCCGGGGGTCACTAATTGGTACTTATATATCAACGAGAATCCAGGCGTTCCATTGAATTGATGTATACCGGTGAGACCAGTTATGTTCATTCCAGGGAGAAACCGAATCGGCAATATCCGGATGTAAAAGAAAAACCACACCTCCACGTTAACCAGGTGTTATACTCCAATATAACAATTTTTACTCGTTCCTTTAGTTCCCCAAACGCGTTGCCAAAGTTCAGTAAATTCTTCTGTCCCAGATCTGGAGACTACATGTGTTTCTTGTAGGAAATACACATGGATGGAAGTTTTGGTGGCTATGTATCTCCAGGCTGCAAACCATTTACGAAAATCTTCTTTTTTGAACCCACAAACATTCTGTGAAATAATCTGAAAACTATACACATGCGAACTTTTCGCAACATGATCCATTTTCTCCGGATTAGAGTATACCATTTCTTGCATCAGTCTATATTTTGCATATATATCCAAAGAATGTAATGAGAAATAGTCATGTTGGTCGTGTAGAAGCCCCTTCGCGAGGCCCTTAGTAATAAAGGGATTCATCGCTTAAAATGAATATGTTCATCCAAAGAATCTGCTCTGTCCAGGTCCAGTGTAAATTTCTGTAGGTAAAGGGATAAAGATACCCATGCTTTCGGTGTCCTCGCTTCGATCTTTTCAATACATAAATCCTAGTCTTTAAATCTCGATTTAACCTTGAAGTGTCTGTGGAGCAATAGGATAATACTATCCGTACGATGGATGTCTTCCACTAGTAATACTGCTAAATGTTCCGCATATAAGTGGGCACATAACAGAGCTTTCGCCATGGACCCAATCATCGATAAGTGTGAGATACAGGGTAGCAAATTCGGTCTCTGTCTGCGCCAGGACTTTTTTTGTCTCGACTGACTCATAATCGTAACCAGACGCACCTGTCTGATCCGCTTCCTGTTCTGCAACACGGCGGTGTTTATCGTCCGTGCACAAGGCCTTGTTCTCAAAGCGGCTTCTGCCTATCATGAATTTATTGATTCTGCCTATCATGGGTTTATCTTATCTTATTCTCGACTACATACCGCCGTTTGTAGTCTAACGCGTGAGGTGTCAACCTCTACAAAGTCCAAAGATGTTAGGCTGTGCTAGCGCCGAATTCCAAACCCAAAACAAAAGTTCTGGGAGAAACTGGGATGCCCACTGGCCCGGACGATCCATTATCGGAGGGAGACTCCGCGAATCCTGGTCAATTTTTGGATTGGACAGATTACCGCTAAGGCGATCATTCCGATCATCTCATTCTTCCGACTGATCATCTCGAACGAACGGATTCATTTTTAAGCTTCATTTCAACTTGTCTATCCATTGGTTCACGGTGGTTACACTCACTCAGGTGGACACTAGATGAAAGCAACTTTCCCGATCAGGTCGAGGGAAATGGCGTCTTCGAAACGGTATTTTTCGGTGGAGCCCTTCATCGGTGGATGAATTGGGAGTATTTTATGTATAATACCGTATAGGTAACGGTCGGAAAATTTCGACCGACCGGACCAGCCAATAACGAGAGATAAGCAATAACCACTTAGAGATATGTAAATTCTGTGATATAATCACGGAATTTATCACTTTAGTCACCGTAAATCCACTTTGACATCTCCGCAAACCTTTCCACAGGTCAGACGACAGGATCATGAATGCCTGACTAGAAACTGACTACGCAAAAAATGGTCTCTAGTCTTCCACATTAGTCATGTAATACTATGAGTCCTTCCCGCGAAAAAAAAACTTGTCGTGGCTAGGGCTAGATCACCCCAGATCTCTCCATGTATCCCGACTGGTATTCCGATGCCTGGGGCAGATCCGATCCGTCACCTCATCGCTCGACGGACGGTTACCTATCCCGACCGGTCCATTCCAACCAAATAATTCATGATCCGATAACGGTGACTTTCATACTTTCTCCACATATTTTTCACCGGAAACCGTTACCGGGAGCTCCATCCCTGGTCAGGGCGACCCGTCTCAGGTGACCAGCTATCACTTCTTGCCAATCCATAGTAAATTCATGCGTAGCGGTGTGGACCACTAACATTTATATTTTAAATCCACTTTACCACAGCCGCCTCTGAGCTTGATAGCTGCCGCGCAACGGTAGCGATCCGACTCACACACCATATCAGTTTTCTTCAGCACGACCGCATGTACTTCTTTCGCCGGTACGTTTGCCTGCATGGTCCTACTTCTTTCCCTCGTTTACACCGCCTTGTACGTTTGGCTGACCTCCTCATTCTTGCATGTGATTCCTCTTTTTCGACCACCCCTTCCTCTTCCGCGATCGCTTTCCCTGATCGTGTACAGAGCGAAAAACATTCCGACCGCGAATATCATGGAACGGAGGTCGGTCGCCGGTCAGCTCGTTGAAAGTGGTGCTGACCAAGGTTGCATGTTGGTAATTACGTTGGAGTCCCATACGCCACCAGCGGATCTCCCGATCACGCCTTCTGATACATCCGACCAAGATCGCCGCTTCGACGTGGAACGTAGATTTCATCCGTAACCCAAATAGAACGGAGTGTTTCCTATGACCCGATCGAATGAGGAGTTTTGTGCGAACACTAGTCTTTCTGCGTATTCGTCCCAGTCCTGCTCGGCAAGGTCGGGGGCGCACATCTTGATCGCTCGTGGCAATGTCTGTACCATTCATCTTTTCAATTCGGTTGTTGTCGATATATCATCGTTGCACTTTGTCTCTGTTCTAGCATTCGGTTGAACGATCGGAAGACTTCGGCCGTAAAACCAGGTCCGCGATCATGCGCTGTATCGCCTGAAACGCATTTTTCTTAACTTTGGGATAACTGTTGAGCTTTTCGAGTAGATCCGGCCTTAGTGAACACCAGACCTATAAACAGGTTGGTTAAATCAAAAGTTTGGTTTTTACATTTAACGATTTTGGGAGGGAGGGAATGCGATCCATCACGATCACTTGGAAGAGGATGGTCGCCTGAATATTTCCAGGTAACCGGCCTCGTATAAGCGGCCTATTTTTCCCGGTCTCGTAGTCCATGCAGGTTCCCAAAAACATTTGTACGTTTCGGTATAACCTTCTAACCATCTCCAGTAAAAATATTTGCGAATCTTGTGATCTGTCTGAGCCTACGCCTTGGTGACCA
The DNA here is from genome assembly GCA_001887855.2 of Sclerospora graminicola. Lineage (NCBI taxonomy): Eukaryota > Oomycota > Peronosporomycetes > Peronosporales > Peronosporaceae > Sclerospora > Sclerospora graminicola. Next base: position 4,178 of record MIQA02004103.1, on the reverse strand, counting down.
CCCTCAGACGGACGTAGAAATGATGAAATAAGTCGGCATGCAAGGTTTTGGGAATGACCAATTTCACCGATCGGTCACGGTCGGCATCATCTCACAGTAATAAAAACGGAGTCCGTTCTCATCTTCTTCCTAACTTGCAGCATATTTAAATGTAATTCGTCGCTTTATCCTGACTCAGTTTCTCCTGATCACCACATAGAAAGTCCTTTAGGTCTACAATCCACTTTTCTTCACCCTGAGCTTGAAGAATCCTTTCAATTAGTAGCCGTTGTATTTTTTTTCTCTTCGTTTCAGGTCGGCCTGCAAGATTCCGATCGGGTTCGTGACCTGGTTAGTATCATCGTATTTCTTCATCATCGGGCCGCATCAGTTCGGGTACCCTATTGATCTCGACCAGTCGGCCAAAATCATATCCTCTGTTATCGTCGTTCCGACATGAATTCGCATCGCTATGGTATTCAAGTGATCGGCACTCCGGTTCCAATCTCGTTTCACATGCAGAAGGCCATGTTCTGGTCACTCTTGCAGGACTTACATGGCCCGATCTTTTCAGACGAGGCGCTTTGCCGTCAATCTTCTTAATGATATGTCTGATAACCAGGTTTGAATCACCACTGATAATTATGCTACCCTTTCTTTGTGTGCTAAGGAAATCCAGACCGAGCGGCAGACCACGATAATCGGCTTCGGTAACCGTTATTTCAGGTGTATAATCCGTGGCGGCAGAAATGATATACGATTCAGGCAGTTTCCATAGGAAAACACTGTACGCCCTGAAACCCCTTTTAATGTTTGCCTATTCATCGAAACTCAGGACGACCAAGTCCTTGTTCGGACCTACGAGCAGCGGGGGAAATGTGATCTCTTCCCTAGATTGCTTCCGAGAAGCCATTTCGATTAGAACTTCGTCGGCCTCCGCCGGCGGCGTTATGCTGGGCACCAGGGTCCAAGAATTTCCTCCTCTCCACTGGTACATTTGATGACCCCCACTGGCCTCTGCAACAACGTTCCGGGTCTTGCTTCGATTCCGGGCGATGACAACAACTAAGCCAATATGGACCTTTTTGAAAGTACCTGAATCTGTCTAATTACCAACATAGTTCAACACACATTCAATACACGTAGCAATGTCAGTCTTTCTTTGTCCAAAGTGCCATAATTACTTCGTCTGGCTTCAAGGTCAGGTTTGTGAACGTGACCGGGAAGTACACCACATCATGGCCCTGAGCCAAGGCAGCCGAGATCTCCCATTTTTTTGAATTAAAAATCATAACCAGGACGTTTTCAGTGTCGAAATGTTTCAGAACCAGGTTCGTAGCCATCTTCGTCTTCAGCGTACTGAATGCGACCATGGAACGTTCCGTATGGCTTCCCGATCGGTATGGAAGGCTTCTCGACCGGTTGGTCGGCCTTTCAGGTCGACTGTTCAGACTCGGTCAACTGGTTGGTCTTGGCCGGTAACGTTCCCGCACCTTCTGGTAATCCACATCTCAATTCGTATAAGATAGCTGCATAAACCGAGAAGTCTTCGATGAACCGGCTGTAATAGTTCCGACTACCAAGGAAAGCTTGCAAGGCCTTTAACGATCGGGGGACGGTAGGTTACTTATGTGACCCAAGATCTTTCGGGTAAGCTTCCAGCATCTGGAGCGACACGTTATGACCCAAGTATGCGACTTCAAGTTGACCCCAAAATCGCTTGACCACGCGGATCAATAAATTTTATTGTTCGCTAGTATCGAGCAATCGTTCGGCCTTATTGCACAATGTACCCATGACGTGGCCGCGACCAACATTTCATCTATGTAGGACCGTCTTCCTAACACTTACGGTTACCGATACCGGTCGGGTTCGCCCTCGGTAAAAACATCATGTCCTTCTGTAGTTTCCCGATATACTGATTTAGGTACAAGGCGTCGTCGATCAGCCTATGATAGATTTGAGAAGCGTTCTTCAACCCAGACGGCATAAGATTACGTCAAAGAGTCCGAAAGGCGTAACAAAGGCCGACATTTCACGAGACCGACTGGCCATATCCAACAACCAGTACCACAACCCCTTATCCAAATTTTCAAGAAGGTTATTGATCAGGGGCATTGGCTAGACCATTTGCTTCGTAAGTTTGTTGACCAATCTGTAACCGTTACGCAGTCTCATATCGACTTCATTCTTCTTTATCACGATCACGATTGGTGAAGCCTACGGCAAGAATGACGGTCGGATAGTTTTCGTACATAGTAATACCTTCATCAGGTCGGATAATTTTCCCTGATACTGTGGCGCGACTCTACGGCTATGCTACGCGACCGGCTTAGCGCCCCACCCACCACCACCGCATCAATGTCGCAGCAGCTTCAAATGGGCGGGTGGTAGGTCATTACCCTTCCCGGTCAAAAAATGCCGCCTCTTCCATATGATCTTCATAATGTGATCGATATGTTTAGGACTGACCTGCAGGTCCTTCAAAGCAACATCCATCACATTAGGTGACATCTCCGGCGAAAATAGCCATCTGGATTCGATATACTCGATATAATGGTCACCGCCTTCATGGGTACATCCTCCGGGACTCATTCTTCGAGTCCGTCCTGACCAGGGGGCAATATAGGCAGGTCATCTGTATTCCACTCCACTTTTAATTTCATTTCACTTTCATTTACCACTGCGGATATATTTTGTTCAGCCTCCCCTACCCGATCGGGTTTGACATTTAACCGGTCGGTGATCAGGGCGATTTTGGGAAGACGATCGTTACCGTCACCATTTAATTCGGTCGTAACATATGGTCCGACCGTAGCAACATCCACGATCGTCGAGCTTCCTTCGACACTACATTCACTGGTCGACCTTGAAGACGATTTCCTAAACAGTAACTTAGTAGGTGTGATATATTCTGGCTTGTCCACCAAATGTGAGGTATCTTTGTCTACCGACTTCTCGTTACTGATCAGGTCAGTGGTGGCCTGGTACGCCAGATTCTACCACTCGGTATATCTACGCGACCCGATCGAAACATACCCCACTAGTCGGGGTGCTTTGCCCTCAGGCAACCATATCCCTATAATCATGTCTTCGTGTAAGTCAATGACAGATCGGAAATATTAGTATTTCAAATATAACTTGATTTGCCGATCCCTTTATGACGAGACCCATCGTTCTCCACGAGTCAACCATGCCGATCAGTCGATCAAATCGTTACAACGACCGATCAGCCACTGGAATATTTTTGTATTGACCCATCTTAACAATTTTGTGAGCGTACACCGTACAGCGTACGCCGACCAGATAGTTGTATCTCTATTTCGTCTGATAGGATCAGGGTTCCATGGGAAAGGCCAAGACGTCATACCGGCCGAGACCATAAAATCCATACCAGTATGGCATCTTGACAAACTATAGTCGGCTGGCCCAAGCATTAAAAATATTAAATCATGCAAGGTGATCTTGACACGTGATCGGTTTCCCGTCAAGTAAGATCTTTCACCGATCCCGAAACATTCTTCTCTTCGAGTATCTTCTATACAACATTCAAAGGTACGAGAAAAGGCAGAGTCGATAATTGAGACTGCGACCCCAGAGTTAAATAATATAGTTGCCTTTTCGTTTCTAATTTTTTCTTTAGCTTTCGCCTGTTTAACTCACTTGTCAGGACAGTGACATTTCCACTTTCCATGAAATTCACTAGGGCAATAGGTCCAGCTCCATAATGGCATTTGATCGGGAATATTCGTCCACTCTGATGCTATGAATCGGACACTGATCGGTATAATTTGACACTAAATATGTATTTTCGGTTATTTTTTTCCCTCATACTTATTTCTGTAACCGACGTATGCATGAATGCTGAATGTAAAACTCTCGGGTCGAGCCAGATTTCAACCTAGCAAGCAATCAAGTTTAACATCATTTCGACGTTCGGTGGAAACATACTGGCATGGTAGGTCGGCACGTACTACTTCCGTATCATGTTGAAAGATTCTTCGATCGGACACGAACCGGCCCCATGGATCTTTCCACAAGTCTTACACACGAAATATTTTTTTAAAGAAAGGTGGCACTTGCGATCGCAATTTCCACATGTCATTCTCTTCCAACAATCGCGAATATTATGTGTGGTTGACCCGCAATGGACACATTCTGGCGGAGTCGGTCCAGGTCGGGCTGGTTACTGCCTTCTT